>CABHPH010148672.1:0-23936 GCA_902168325.1 Peromyscus nudipes | reverse complement strand
TCCTGCACTGACCCCTGTTACCATGTGCACAGACCTCCTGCACTGACGCCTCTTACCATGTGCACAGATTACTTTGAGAGAAGAAAAATTCCACTTTAAAGAGTGCACAACCAATTAAGATAGGCAAATTCTGGTGGTTATTTTTGGTGTTGGGGACTGAGCCCAGGGCTTTGGACATGCTAAACATAAGGTCTACCACTGAGCTATGTCCCTCCCAGGGCTCTTCTGACAGTAACAAGGTACCAGACACTAGACCCAGATGGGAGCAGAGAATCTAGCTATGACCACCACCTAGCATGTGACAGGCATGTGGTAACACTCTTCCAAACATGTCCAGGCATTGCTGCAAGATGGGTGGTGCTACCACTCCTTGTACACAGAGGTCTCCACCTTACGTGTCTACACTTTACAGAGAGTACACTAGCCACTCACATTATCATTGGGATACAGGACCCTGGAGATGTTTTCAGCCAAGTTCCTGTCCAGGACAGCTTCGATGTAGTCCCCAACGTTGACTAGGGAGAGACAGAGCCCAGTCAGTGCAGCCTCCACTCAGGCCCATAGGTCTTGTGAGGCAAGGCTGCTACAGCTGTTTAGCAGCTTCCTGGAGGAGTCTGGGATGCCCTTGGGCCACTGCCAACATCATCTCATCACAACAGAGGAGGCAGCTCCCCTCTCACAGCACCTCATTCCCACTGCACACTGCCAACCCCCAGGTCTTTTCTTGGGGACATGTGGTCTGAATGACCATGACCCTGGCTGGCTGGAGCCTGGCATGCTGTCTACCCTACATCTTGTTTGTAGGGGAGCTGTAAGGGCCACCCACTTCACAAGATGCCCCACCCCAGCAGACAGTATAAAAACTGGGACAGGAGTGGTGAGGGCCCAGTGTTTGGATAAAACATCTAAACAGACAAGCGTACAGGAGCCACAGTGGGAACTTACAATCCTTCAGCTTGAAGTCATTGGGTGCCTTGGCAGACCAGAGCCTCATGGTGTTGACGGTGTTGTTCTTATACCCAGGCACTGGGGTGTCATAGGGCATGGCAAGTACCACCTGACCATAAGAGAGCACATTTAGGGCCGAGTCAGCAAAGACCCCTTCCTGCCCAGTCGCCATTCCCTGGTGGGACAGCTCTAGTTCTCCATGGTCCCTAACCCATCTGCTCCCATGCTCCTTCCTTCCCCTCCTGCTGGACACACTCATCTGTCAGAACACTTACCAGAGTGCTGCCCCTGCGCTCTCAGGGTGCCATCCAGACACCCTGAGCAAGGCCATCTGAGAGGGAGAGCAGCCACACTGACATCTTTCCCAACCACACCTGTCTCCCAGCATCATCTACTTTAGTACCGGCGGCGACTCAAGAATCCTCCCACGCTGGCTCTCAAGGTGCCACAACACAAGCACCCCACCCCTCCCCCATACACCCATGCTCTCTCTTTAGCCACTCTGCTTTGGCAAGTCCAGGCCCTGGCTAACTCCTATCGACACCTGCTCCCACTTTCTGACATCTTTGGCAGGGCTCCTCTTGACCGTACCTTAACCATACCCTCCATGTACCTAAATCAGCCCAGACAGAAACACAGCCACTCTGCCCTGTTCCCTCCTTGCCAAGCCAGCCAAGCAGCTCTGCAAAGTCAGTTAGCTGACAACCATAAAGGACAGTGTGTCTGGGTCACCAGGAGTAACTCGGGTATCACCTTTCTCTTCCTATTTGCTGCCAAGTCTCTCTCCTGTCCTACACATGCTCACCTTATGGAGGACAGGTCCAGTCACCCCATAGCCTGCCCACAGTCTTCAGAGCTAAGGCTCTCATCATGTACACTGACCAATCATCACACACACACACACACACACTCACACATTTAGAACACAGGATCACTTTTCTGCTTTTTTTATGTATGGCCTGCACAGTATGGCTCTAGACTGTTCTGGCTCTAGGTCCAGGTTTCCTATTTAAAACTCTGTTTTGGAATATCAAAGAGCTTCCCCAGCCTCCTGGCTTCCATGTTTGCTTATCCTTCTCCACCACAGACAACTGAGGCTACTATTCTTACCTTGTTCCCTGCATTCCCCGCTTCCAGGATGCTCTCCCTTTCTCCAGGGAACAGGGTGTGTGCTTCCAACCCTAGAGCTGGTTTGTTCTCTTGTACTACATTCTCCCAGACTAGCACCACACAGGGGCCAGCTGGCAGGGAGGGACACTGGCCAAGACCTGGCATACCCACCAGGAGCTTGGCTAGCTCAGACACTACACAGAGCTGTGGGTCATAGGTGGTACCAGGAGACAGCAGTAGTCAGTGCTCTGTGATTTATCTAGGAGCTGTTTGCATCCTCCTAGCCAATACCTTTCTCCCCAGCAGGACAGGATTCTGAGCTCTGTCATTAAGCACTGGCTCTGTGTTATCTAGTAGCACAAAACATTCTGGCTGCCAGCACTGACCCTAACACACAGCACTGGCTAAACTACTGCTGTGTGAGATGCATCCTATTCTACTGCAAAGAACACCCACTGAAGTGCAAATATTGATGATGTATGTGTGAGAATAATCCCTTCCTTGGGTTTTACCTTAAGTCCTCCAAAATTCCCAAAATGAAGTCAAGGTGATAACAAAGGCCCTCACTCAGGGCAGCCCTCTTGCTCAACAGCAGTGTGTCCCTGGGCTGTGCCTCCATACCTGGGTGTCCAACCACAGGACGCCATCAGGGGTGTGCTCCACTCTCCCGTAGAAGTGCACGGGCAGCGTGTACTCGGGCCGCGCTTTCTCCCATGGGTTCCCATAGCGCAGCCAGTCGTCAGCTTCTTCCACCTGGAGGGGCAGCCGGGAAGGAAGTTCTCAATGAGGAGGAGATGATGCCAGCAAACCAACCCTGCCCTTGGGCAGGGCATGCAAAATGCAGAGACCACGCGGTGCCTGGCACCAAAACACCCAGTCAAAGTTCCAACCCTGGCAGGCCACACACACTACTAAAGCAACAGAGCCCTTCACTAGTCAGAAAAAGATACCTAAATAAAAAGACACGGAAAATCACCCAAGTGAAGGACTGACGCTCTTGCACTATGGGTGAATCTTGCAAAAAATGCTGATGGAAGTGAAAGAAGGCCGGGCGTTGGTGGCGCACGCCTTTAATCCTAGCACTCAAGAGGCAGAGGCAGGTGGATCTCTGTGAGTTCGAGGCCAGCCTGGTCTACAGAGCGAGTTCCAGGACAGGCACCAAAGCTACACAGAGAAACCCTGTCTCAAAAAACAAAAACACAAAACACAAAAAAAAATGGGAGAAGTGAAAGAAGACAGACAGACAGACAGACAGACACACACACACACACACACACACACACACACACACGCACGCACGCACGCACGCGCGCGCGCACACACACACACCACACACTCGCACACGCACACCACATACTGAATGACTCCATTTACAGTAAATGTCCAGAGCAAGCAGACTCACAGGACAGAAGACAGGATTAACAACAGTCAGACACTAGTCACAATGATAAATGGATAAATATTCTGGAGATAGTAAGGCTGGCTTCCCACCTGTGAACCATCCAACATGGGAGGAAAGCCAGGGAGATGGCCCAGTAGTTAAGGTGCTTGCTGAGCAAGCATGGGGACTGAAGTTCAGATCCCCAGAACCCACAAAAATTATGGATGGCCAGGACTACTTGGATGTGTGCTCTGCGTACGCACATGCACATGCACGCACACACACACACACACACACACACACACACACACACATGAATTTGTACTCATACACATGCAAAAAAACATGCATACACACATGCACACCACACACACATGAAGAAGGAAAATGGGGGGAAAGTTACCTCAAATAAAAAAGGACAGTCATAGTGCAGAGTTAGGCATGGTGGCACATTCCTATAATCATAGTACTTGGAGGTGGAGACAGGAGAATGAGGAATTCAAGGCCAGCTTCAATTACTAGTGAGTTGGAGGCCAGCTTGGGTTGTATGAGACTTTGTCTTAAAAAAAATAGGGCAAGCCCTAAAGTCACAGACCAAAATCAATGTGCACCGGGTGGGCTGTGGCCTGGGAGGTACCCCCATGGAAATGAATGCCTGAACACGTCTCACTAGAGCAGGGGTTCTCAACGTGTGGCTCCTGACCCCTGCAGGGGTCACATATCAAATATCCTGCATATTAGATATTAACATTATGATTCTTAACAGTCGCAAAATTACAGTTATGAAGTATCAGTGGAAATAATGTATTTTATGTTGGGGGTCACCACAACATGAGGAACTGTATTAAAGGGTTGCAGCACTGGGAAGGTTGAGAACCACTGCTCTAGAGGATGCTGCTGATTGGACCAACCATCCTCAAATCTGCATTTCCCCAAACCTAGATCAGTGAATATGCAAAATCCACTCCCATCAGAAACCTAAAGGTTTGAGTGAAACAATTGTTTTTTCCTTTGAATAAACAAGTGGGCCCTACTCTGAAGGTCTGTTTTGTTTTTGAGACAGGTCTCATGTAGCCCATGCTGACCTTAACTCAGGATGAAGCTACAGGTGACCTTGAACTCCTGATCCTTTTGTCTCCTCCTCCCGAGTGTTGGGATTACAGGGTGAGGCACTCTGGCCACTTTATAACGTGCTGGGGACTGAGCGCGGGGCTGTGGTGGTATTGTGTTCCCCAATATATTGTGCACCCTAATAAACTTATCTGGGGTCAGAGAACAGAACAGCCACAATATTAAACATGAGGATAGACAGTGGTAGCACACGCCTTTAATCCTAGCATTCCAGAGACAGAAATCCCTCTGGATCTCTGTGAGTTCAAGGCCACATTGGAAACAGCCAGGAATGGTGACTCACGCCTTTAATCCCAGAAAGTGAGCCTTTAATCCCAGGGAGTGATGGCAGAAAGGAAAGATATATAAGGTGTGAAGACCCGGAACTAGAAGCATTTGGCTGGTTAAGCTTTTAGGTTTTGAGCAGTACAGTTCAGCTGAGAGTCATTCGGATATGAGGACACAGAGGCTTCCAGTCTGAGGAAACAAGATCAGCTGAGAAGTTGGCCAGGTGAGGTTAGCTGTGGCTTGTTCTGCTTCTCTGATCTTCCAGTGTTCGCCCCAATACATGGCTCAGGTTTGATTTTATTAATAAGAACTTTTAAGATTCCTGCTACACGGGGCCTTGTACATGGTAGGCAAGCACTTAACCAATGAAGAAGCTGCAGCCTCTCTGAAGGTATTTTTCAGTTGCTGCACAGAAGTAAAGAATCTCAAGAAGTACATCTAGGGTGTTCAGGAAGGTGACATGGAGTCAGTCACCATATATCTTTTTATTCCCAGCAAGATGCTTCTGTGCATGGTGATAGTCCTGCCTTTGACCCTATGGCAGCCTTCCCGGGTCTGTCACTGAAAACGGTCAGTACCACAGCTGGTGTAATCCTACAGAGTAATCCCCAAGTCAGCTACCTTCCCACTTCAGGCAGCAGCAGGCCTACCCTGGGTCAGGCTCCTCAATCTTTCCACCAGAGAGCTCCACAGCCCACAGCCCTGCCTGTCACTTGCTGCTATCCAACCGCTGCCTCAGTGGTGCTGGGCATGAAGGCAGCAGGTGGGAACCAAAGCTATAATTGCTTCCATTCTACTCCAGTCAAGTCTATGGTTTCAAGGCAGGGTCTTGCTATGTAGGCCTATCCGGCCTAGAACTCAAAAAGTGGACCACACTGGATTCAAACCTGTGGCAATCCTTCTGCCTCTGGCCTCTTGGAGGGCTGGAATTGCAGGCATGAGTCAACATACCTGGCTTTGCTTCTTTAGCTATCAAACTGTCTCAGAGATGAACCCCAACAGCAATACCCTCACCCCCAAGACAAGCATCCCAGGACACCAGCACATAGCTCGTGGTGTCCTGGCCACCACTGTTACGTGTCTGAGGCTCAGAAGTCTGGGGTCTTCTGAGGCTCAAATGAACCTGTGTGTCCTCCAACATGAGACATAACTTCCCTGTTACCACAAAGAAGCAGTTGGCCAAGGACTCACACAGTACCAGCCTAGCCAGAGCCAGCTGCTTCCTGCTGTGCTGTGCTAAGAACTGGGTAGCTCTCTCCAGGGAAATGTGGAGCACAGTCAGATGAACTCCAAGAGTGCACACTCACTTCCACATATGAACGAGGACTGAAGGGGCCGGAGAGATGGCTCAGCAGGTAAGAGCACTGACTACACTTCCGGAGGACTCAGGTTCAATTCCCAGTACCCACATGGCAGTTCATACCTGTCTGTAACTCCAGTTTCAGGGAATCTGATACCGAGAGGAGGAGAGGGGGAGAGGGGGGGAGGGGGGATGGGGGGAGAGGGGAGGGGGAGGGGAAGGGGAGGGGGGAGAGAGAGAGAGGGGACTGGGAAACAATGGAGACACCTAAGCTCACCCACCTGCCAGCCATTGACAATCTTCTGGTTGAAAATCCCAAATTCATAGCGGATTCCATAGCCATATGCAGCTAGACCCAGGGTAGCCATTGAATCAAGGAAGCAGGCTGAAAAATCCAACCCAAAATCACAGATCATCACCAGAATTCAGACTGCTGGACACCAAGGTTCCACTGGGATTCAGCCAAGAAGCTGGAGCTAGTGATAACCATAGCAACCTCAGTTTTCACAAAAGGGTACACTTGAGTTCCCCTTACCCAAGAACGGGGGGTCAAAAGTGAGGAACCCCAGAGATCATGCTTAAGTGCCCTCATCGCCATGCCAGCCTGCTCACAAATGTGCAGCTTGACTTCTGTACATTCAAAAGCCACAGCTCTGACAGCTGGGGCACATCTGACTCTATCCATGGGAATCAGGCACAGAAATGGGACCATTGATATACACCCCCTGGCCCAGATAGTAAACATCCAAGCTCCACAGTGCCTTTAGGGTCACTGATATACACCCCCTGGCCCAGATACTAAACATCCAAGCTCCACAGTGCCTCTAGGTCCCAACATGAGCTGCAGCATCATGTTCCCACATGGAGCTCTTGGTTTGTTCCAATCAGAACCTCCTGAGGGGCTGGAGGGGTGGCTCAGCGGTTGAGAGCACTGGCTGTTCCTGCAGAGAATCCAGGTTCACCCACATGATGGCTTACAACTGTCCTTAATTCCAGTTCCAGGGGATCTGATGCCCTCCCTCTTCTGACCTCTGTAGGTTCCAGGCATACATGCAGTGCACATTCATCCACACAGTGCAGGGAAAACACTCAAACACATAAAGTTAACTTTTCAAAAAAATCAATTTTAAAAAACTTCCTGAGAAAGAGATAAAATAAAAAGTGTTTTGAATAAAAATGCAGAAAGAAGCTATGTTGTATTTCTGGCTTAGGCCAGGGAGGTGGTGATTGCCTTTAATCCCAGCATTCAGGGGGAAGAGAAAGATAGATCTCTGTGAATTCGAGGCCAGCCTAGTCTACATAGTGAGTTCTAGGCCAGCCAGGGCTACATAGTGAGACCTTTTCTCAAAACAAACAAAAATTCCAAAAAGCACCTTCTGGCTTTAAGAAGGAGGGCTGAGGTAGATCTCAGTGGTATGACAATGCTTGTCAGGCATGTGTAAGGCATCGCCAGCTTTCCAAAGAAAAGAGGGAGAGAGGAGGAAGGGGCTAAGGAAGGAGAAAGGAAGCAAGAGAGGAAAGAGGAGGGTGCCATGGAACCCGAGCAGACAAACCCATGTCTAATTCACCAAATGCAGACACCTGCAAGGCAGAGCAGCGAGGGAGTCCCGGACTCCTGGGAAAGAAACGGATCAGTCAAGCCATCATGGACGCACTCCCACCAGGTCAAAGAAGAGGCTGGACAGGGAGGGGGAGGCGTCCAGGTCCCGGCCATGCAGGGCAGGTGATAAGGACAGGTGCCTGGCATCAAAGAACATGGAACGGGCGCCAAGGCAGAGGTGGGACACCCTGGGCTCAGAGGTGGGTTCGCCAGGCTGCTGCAAAGCTGACAAAGAACATGGGGGCTTGCACCCAGGAAGGCACGCAGGCTCTGCATCAGCAGAGCAGGGGCAAGGCGAGACAGCGATGGCAAAGAGCAGCTGGGACATCTGAAGAGCGGGCTCACTCCCAAAGCCAGCACCATGCCTGGCCTGACCTGTAGCCTCTGAGAGGAGGCTGTAAAGCGTAGGGGGTGGGGTGGGTAGGACCAGTCATTTCTTTATGTAGATTCAAGTGCACAGTTTTATTTGAAAGAAACATCATGCCTTAGAAATCTTAAAGAACTTAGTTACTATTTGGAAACACACAGGTACATTTCAGAGCCTATCTCAGTTTATAAAAAGGCAACTTCCAAAAAGCCTAGGCCTGGATACCCTCCCTTACTCACCCCACCACAAAGCCAGACTGCTTTTTTAGCTTCTATGTTCATTACCTGGCTTGCTCTGCCCCCAAAAGTCTGTAAAATACTCAAAGAAGAAAACAACACTTGGGGCTGTTCTCAAAGGTGGTAGCCAGAGAAGGCAGCATGGCCCAAAGCCTGGCCCTAGTCTAACAGGAGCCATTAGCTCCCTATGTGGGAACCACGGCCTCACTGGACATGGGCAATATTCCCACAGCACTGGCTTTTGAATCCTGGAAAGTGGTGGGGGAGGGGAGCTCGGGGGAACCTTCTGGGCATCCCTGACCCCATGCCGGCAAATGCGGGCTTCATGATAATTACAAAGTGCTGGCTGGGAGACAACGCACGTCTTCCTCTTTGTCTAGCGACGGCAAAGATTTTGACACACATTTGCCCATGCCTCTGATGGAGGCCAGTTTATGGTGATGGATGGACATCAGGAGGACACAGGACATTGGCCTTGTCCTGTGATCCTCCACCAAGCCAACAGGTTAGAGAGATGCAGGAACAGATTACCTGCCAGCCGCCCCAGGCCGCCGTTCCCAAGGCCAGCATCTTCCTCTATTTCCTCCAGCTCTTCCAAGTCCAACCCCAACTGCAAACCAAACACAAAGGCGGCATTTCGGTGCTGTTCACTACTGCCCCCCAACAAGTCCAAAGTAGTTACATTTTGAGTCTGATTTCCTTCAGACTGAAAAGTCGATGGTAAAATGTAATGCTAACCAATGCACGGAAGTGAAAGTTTTCAGGTATTTCAAAACCTGCTCATGGTGACCATTCAAAATTAGATACATCTTGTGGGTGTGCTGACCCTATCTGTAATCCCAGCACTCAGGAGGCTAAAGCAGGAGGACTCCCAGTCCTAGGCCAACCTGGGCTACGTACGTAGTAAGACCCTTTAAGATAAAAGAAGAGCTTAATAGCTACAAACACTTGTCGCCGGGCTAGGAACCAAGTTACAGTGAGCGCATTCGACAATCTGCTTAACTATGGTTTTGATGAAGGCCAATGTACCCACTCTTTTCTTTTGTTGATTATGCTTTTGGATGCCAAAAAACTACTGCCCCATACAAGGTCATGAAGTTTTACCTCTATATATTCCTCTGAAAGTTCAACAGTTTTAACGCTTACAGCTAGGTCTGTGGTCCATTTTGATTAATCTGTCTACTTAGTGTGAGGGAAGGGTCTGACTTTACTTGTCTGCTGTGTGTCCCAGTGTCCCAGCATCACTTAAAATACTATTCTTCCTCCATGCAACTATTTGGGCATTCTTTCCTTTTATTTTATTACTGTTGTTGTTTGAGACAAGATCCTCCTATGTAGCCCAGGCTGGCCTCACACTTGCATTTTCCTGCTTAAACCTCCTGATTGCCGGAATTACAGGTGTATGCACTCATATTCTTTCCCCTTTTAAAAGATTTGTTTGTGTGTGTGCATGGGTATGCTGTGTGTGCGCAGGTGCTCCCAGAGGCTGGAAGAGGGTGTCTGATCCCCTGGAGTTGGAGTTACAGGTGGTTGTGAGCCACCTCATATGCTAAGAACTGAACTTGGGTCCTCTGCATGAGCAGCACACTCTTCAGCACTGAGCTCCCGAATCTCTCCAGCTCCCAAATCCTTTCCTTTAAAGGAAATGCTTTACAAGTGACACCAAAAGCATAGGCAATAAGAAAAACAAACGAACAATACTGCATAAAACTTTTACACTTAGCCTGGTGGTGATGGTACACACCTTTAATCCCAGCACTCAGGAGGCAGGGGCAGATGAATCTGTGAGTTCAAGGCCAGCCTAGTCTACAGAGAAAGTTCTAGGCCAGCCAGGAGTGTTAAACAGAGAAACCCTGGCTTCAAAAGCCAAACCAAAACAAAAAACTTTTACACTTTGTGAGTCAAAGGATGCTATCAACAGAATAAAAAGACAACTTAAGGAATGGGAGAAAATATTTGCAAACCACATATCTGATAGGAGATTAGTATCCAGAATAAACAGAGAAATCTAAAAACTGAGTATCAAGAAGCAAGCAACCTGACCCAAAAGTGGGCAATTATACTTGAATTGACATTGCTCCAAAGATATACAAATTCCCAATAAGCACAATACACTCACCACCACTGACCATCAAGGAAAGGCAAATCAGAGCTGCTGGGAGGTTGGAAATATCACTTGGTGGTACAGCACTTCCCTGGCACACACAGGGATTCAAGTTCAAGTCCCAGCGTCACAAAGGACAAAAGAGACAGATGCTCTAGCGACTACACTTCCTGCTGCAGACTTGAAGATACTAACTGCAGGGTCTTACAGAGCTACGTGTACACTCATGTTCATGGCACCATTATCTGTGATGGCAGAAGGTAGGAGCAACCATGTTCATAGACAGATGAATGAATGAAGCATGGCACAGACAAATGATAGCGTGTACTCATATGATAGAGCCTTGAACAATAATGAAGGGAGATCTGTGGAGGGCCCCAAAACAGCTTGACCACACAGCAGCCATGACAGGCTTAGGGGCCTAGACACAGTTTCTGTGACAGGCTTACTGGCAGGCAACACCCAGATCCAGGAAAAGCCTTAAGCTGATACCACCCAGGGGTCCACCCAGAGATGAGGAAGTACCTGACAACCCAAACATTCCAACCCTTAGATAAGGTGGCCAGATGCCCTTGAGTCTAGCAGACACCTATTTTTGTTTTACAGATACCCCTAGACAACTGTCAGCCAATCAGGGTCCTGGACCCTGGAAATCCCCTCACCCCAACCTCTGCTACAATAAAAACTCTGCCCCACCTGAGCTCAGGGCTCTCTGCTCTCACGGCTGTGTCGGACAGACAGAGGGACTGAGCTCCAGAGCTTGAAATAAAGGCTCTTTGCTTTTACATGTGGGATTCGGTCTCCGTGGTGGTCTTGTGGGGGTCCCCGAGATCTGGGCATAACAGATCCAGGACCCAAGGAGAGCCAGGAACACTGAGGTAATGGGAGCAGCACCTCGGTCTCTCTGGCCTCCCTGATTCAGGTGCTGCACCAAGGACTCTGTTTCTATTTAATCTTTACAACCTAATGAATGCCTTTGCTTTTGCAAATGATTTAAGTTCACTCTATATTAGCTCTGTGAGGAATATGTGCTCCTATAGGCTATGGGCAATTAAATACATATGAGTGTAAAATTGTTACTTTTAAAAAAAGGCAATGAAGGACCAACACACAGTGCATGCAACACAGGTGAACCTTTGGGATACTGTGCTAACGACACTCTGTAGTTAAACGCATGAAATACCCAGAATAGCCAAGTGCACAGAAACATGAAGAACAACGGTGGCTTCCAGGGACTGTGGTGGGTAAGGTGTCGTTTCATTTTGGGAAAATGAACAGGTTCTACAGATGGGCAGTAGTGATGGCTGCAGAATACTGTGAATGTACTGAATGCCACTCAACCCCACACTAAAAATAGCTAAGACGGCCAACTTTATGTGATATGAACTTTTCCAACAATTATTTTAAATTGAGAAAGAGAGATTTACCCTCAACATGTAGGTTATTTCTGGACTCTCAGTTCTATTTGGTGGCTGACCCAGCAGGACTCAGGCTGGTCACTGTAGCTCTACAGTAAGTTTTGAAACTGGGAAGTGTGGGTTCCCAAGTGGTTCTCTTTAGAGACTGTTTTGACTGCTCCTGACTCCTTGGGAATCCACCTAGACATGTGGATCGTTTTGTCAGTCTCTGAAGAAACTGACTAGTGTTGTGTGATATTTTGTTTGTGTTCTGATAAATAAAACTTGCCTGGAGATCAGAAAGGCAGAGCAGCTAGCCATCAGAGATTTCTTACCTCTACAAATCCTCAGACTGAATGGGGGAGATCCTGCCTCTATGAATCCTCATATTTAATGGGGGCAGATCCTGTCTCTACCCGCCTTATGTTCCTATCTCCACCTCCCGAGCGCTGAGATTAAAGGCGGGCGCCTCCCATGTGCTGGGATCAAAGGTGTGAACCACCACCGCCCAGCTCTATTTCTCTTTTAGACTGGTTCAATCTCATGTAGCCCAGGGTGGCCTTGAACTCCTGATCTTCCTGCTTCCTCCTCCCAAGTGTTGGGATTAAAGGTGTGTGCCACCACTGCCTGGCTTCTATGGTTAACTAGTGGCTAGCTCCGCCCTCCGATCTCCAGGCAAGCTGTATTGTCAGAACACAAACAAAATATCATCCAACGGATGATATTTGGAATTTGAAGAGGACTGAACTAAAGCTATAGATCAATGTGCAGAACTCTGCATCTTAACAATACCAAGTCTGCCAAGGTGTTAACAGGAGACGTTGCTTCCATTTTTAAGCCTTCCTTAGTTTCTTTCAACTTCCTTTCAGAGTATAAATGCTGCATGGGGTGGGGATGGAGTGGGGGGTGGTATTCTTTGCTACATTTTCACCTATTTAATTCTTCCTTCTGCTACTATAAGCAGAACTGCTATCTTTGTTCCAATTTGGATGTTAATCCGCAAATTTATTAAGATATAGATGGTTTCTGCAATCGATCCTGTATCCCGAAAACCCTGGTACTCTCTTGCCAGTTCTAGTGTTTCTTTATGGATTTCCTTTGTTGTTGTTGTTTTTCAAGACAGGTTTCCCTGTGTAGCCCTGGCTGTCTTTATGGATGTCTTATGATTTTCTAGTTCATGTCATCTGTAAGTAGATAGTTTTACCTCTTTCTAATCTGGAGGCCTTTTATTTCCAGTTCTTGCCTAACTACCTGGCCAGAACCCACTACTGTAGAACATTGAGACAGTGTGAGCAGACATCTTTACGCTGTTAATACAGGCAGGTTAAACCCAAGATGGGAGACTCAGGAAGATGACAGAAACTGCAAGATAAGCCCATTTCCAACAAATAAATCACAAAACAGAGAAACAAAAAAGAGATACATATAAACTAAGGGAAATTTAGGAGATATATCAATTTCAAACATTCTGTTTTCAAAGTTCTAAGGCAGTCTGAGGCTGGAGACATAGGTCAGCAGTTAATATTACTGGCTGCTCTTTCAGAGAAAACAGGCTTAGTTTGCAGCACCCATGTGGTGGCTCACAGCTGTCTGTAACTCTAGTTCCAGGGGGATCTGATGCCCTCTTCTGGCCTCAAAGGGCACTGCATGCACATGGTGCATAGACATAAAATACCCACACACAAAAAAAATTAAAAATGAAAAAATGAAATTAAAAAAAGGAAGAAGTTCTAATATGGTCAGCATCATGGAATGGGTGTGTCTGAGAGTCCCTGTCTTCTAGAGATCACATTGAAGCCCAGAGTTAAAGCTGATGAGAATACTTTTCATACGCACTTAAAATTTTCTACAGTGCAAATGATTTCCAGTGCACCGCTGATATGTTCACTCAGAAGAAGGCTGCTTGTTCTGAAGTTCTAGTTGTGAGAGAAGCTGTTCCCTGAACGTTCTGGTATGTCATACCTTGAGAGGAGATTGGATCATGAAAGCTGTGACCTTGTGGATGGGTTGAGCAACTGATGAATTCACAGGCTGGTAAAGACTATCAGGAGAGTGTCCAGTTAAAAGAACTGGGTCACGGTGGGGAAGGCACCCTAGAAGAATGTGCCTGTCCCCAACCCCTGTCTTTGATTCCTGAATCCTGGTAGGGGAGTCTCCTCTGCCACATGCTCTGGACACCAAGACATGCTGCCTGTCTCAGACCCAGTGAAACTGCCAGCTAAAATAAGCCTTTTTTCTTCTTTAATTATTTCTCTCAAGCATTTTGTCACGGCAAGAGAATGGAGATTAGCACGGCCTCAGAGAAGGAGAGACATGGGTCTCTAGCAAGGCTTACACCATGACAGACGTATGTCCCTATCAGGCCCCCCAATCTCCTCCTATGCTCTAAACAAGCAGGTGGGGTACTGCAGTGTAGGTGGGAGGACCCCTCTCTAAAAACTTTTGTATATCCATGCCAGCAGGGAGGAGCCTGCGGGGGTCTTACCACAGAACTTCTCCACCAGAGATCAGTGTTCCGGGGCGAGAGGAGAAGGCAAAGACGGCTGGGGAGACAAGCTTAGCTCTGCTGAGGTACAAATGACCTGTGCAGGAATTATCCCAAAGAGAATGGTGTCATGAGGAGCCCTTGGGAAGGGTTAGCTTCTTCCAATGAGAGGAGAGTACCTCCACACCTATACAGTACAGTGAGTTCAGGAGGGTGTCTTGAGATGGGGGAGTGAAACCAAATGGATCACGGCATATTCAAAACCTATCTCTGGGGTGGGAGTGGAAAGCACATCTTTCTAGAAACTTCCAAACCATAGCATTACCACTCAACTCAGTCTTCCCATTATAATTCCATTTATTATCCTCCCTTACAATCTAACCTTCTCCCCTGAGGAGAAGGCATGCTACCCGCCAGCACAGTCCTTTCTGGTGGGGTAGCACACACCAGAGCACAGGTGTCCACTCCCAGAGGACACAGGTCCTAATATCAGTGATCACTCTGCAGGGGACAGATTAAACATACCTGGTAAGTGGCTTCATCACATGCAGTCTGAAGGCCCAGGTTCACCATGGTGTTCTGCAGCGTGCGGCCCATGTAGAATTCCAGGGAAAGGTAATAAATTCGCTGAAGAAGTAAAAGAAAGAATCTTAGGTTTCCCATTCTGTCCGCACATGGGGGAGGCAGAGCAGGGAGAGAGTCACGAAGCACCTAGGTAGGATTTTCATATAAATCCAATGCTGATCCCTACAGGTTAACCCCACTCTCCTGAGTCTTTAGTACACAGAACTGACTTCCCGTGACAGAGGTTGTCCTAGAACCTGGGAACAGGCTTCTATGGCTGGCAGATCCCACAGTGAGCTAGGCTGGCCTCTTACCAGCTGTTCGCCTTAAGACAGGCTGCTTTGGTAGCTCTAATGTGGGTTAAAACAGCCTACAGAGGAGGGAGTGTTTTCAATTATTAAATATAAATATAAATATAAATATAAATAAATATATGCTGGCCATGGTGTGTGTTCTGTTGCTCCAGATGCCTGAGAGACTGAGATAGGGGGATGACTTAAGTCCAGAAGTGTGAAGCCAACCTGGGTGACCTGGTGAGATCCCATGTTCAAATGGGTGGCTTCTTGAGCTCACAGGAAGTGCACAATAACCAGGAACGCGGATACTGGCAACCTATTCCCTCAAGGCAAAGTCTGGTTTTTACCGGCTGGGAGGTAGTTTGCTTGGTGTGGGGTGTGGGGTGTGTGCATGACATAGTGAGATATTTTAACTTGGACTGTGGCCACACACAGGGCTACCAGACCTGACAAGTTCTAGGAGCTACTGTCAAGACTCAGAAATCAATAACCCATAAACAGGTGCTAACATTCAGAGACATCTTGGAAGCCACTTCAGAACCAGACATCCCAAGACAGGGAGGGGATGGCTCTTAGCCAAGTTCCCTTATCTACCTGATGAGAGTCCCCAAAAGAGGAACATGTTGCTTCCATCTTCTTCCTGACATCCTGTTAGCCACAAAGCACTGACTCCTCAAAGACAAAGTCTAACTGACACTGACTGTCATGTTACTGGGCAGTCTTCTGTTACACCCTTGTCCTCTCCTTCAGGCACACTCGGCTTTGCAGAGAACCCCCCTCCCCCGCCCCCAAACTGCTGCTAAGTCTGCGGGCCAAGGCATCTTTACCACAGGCCATGCCATGCTGTCTACGGATTCCCTGAAACACTGGCTTCTCCATAGAGTTCTCTAACAACACATTTGCTATCCCTCTGAAAACTGCTGAACCTGTACTTCCTTCTGCTCTGTGCACAGGGTATTCAAGCTGGAACCATCTGCCACTACCTCTCACCTTAGCATGTGCTATCAAAAGTCAGTCCTGACTGGGCCTGGTGGTGGATGCCTGTCACCAGCTACTTAGGAGGCTGAGGTAAGAGAAGGGGGATCACACCTTCAAAGCCTGTCTGGGCAACTCAGTGAGTCCCTGTCTCAAAACAAAACGTGAAGGTGGCACACGCCTTTAATCCCAGTACTTGGGAAGCAAAGGCAGGCAGATCTCTGAGTTGGAGGCCAGCCTGGTCTACAGACCGAGTTCCAGGACAGCCAGTGATACACAGAGAAATCCTGTCTCACAAAACCCAAACAAACAAATAAATAATAAAAAGTTAAAAAGCTGAGGGTAGGGGTTGGGGATTTAGCTCAGTAGCAGAGCACTTGCCTAGCAAGCGCAAGGCCCTGGGTTCGGTCCTCAGTCCTGGGAGGGGGGAGGGGAGCTGAGGGTAGGAGCGGGAGAGATGGCTCGGCAGTTGAGAGCACTGGCTACTTTTCTAGAGGACCTGGTTTTAATTCCTAGTAACCACACCATGGCTCATAGCTGTCTGCAACTCCAGTCCCAGGGAATCTGGTGCTCTTTTCTGGTCCCTGCAAGCACCAGGCACATACAAAATATACCTACATACAACATTCATACACACATTTAATAAGAAAAAAAAAAAAGCTCAGGATACAGCTCAGGTTTAGAGCACTTGACCTACACACATAAGGCACTGGGCTCAACCCCTGGTTTAAAAAAAAAAAAAGTCTGGGGAGGGCAGAAAAACACACAGACTGACAGATGCCAAGGCTGTGAGGACAGTGTTTGGGGCGTGACACGGAAAGGCATGGGTGTGCTTATCAGTGTGACGGATGCAATGCTTTTGATTGTGGTGCTGCATGCAGGAGCCTGTGAATAGTCTTCCCTCACTTGCTCCCTCCCCAGCTCTCTCCTCCCACTTCTGCAGATCAAAACCAAGGCCTCCCATATGCTAGGCAGATTCTCTTTCCCCAGACCATTTCCCCGCCCAATGTGCATGTTTAAAATGGTAAATTTATAACTGTATGAATTTTATTTCAATATAGCTATTACCAAAAGAAGATGAAATTGTGTTAAAAAAATCAAAGTTAAAATAAATTTAACAATATTTTTATTCATTTATTGTGTGTACGCGCATGTTATGGCACATATGTAGAGGTCAGAGGACGGCTTTAACGAATCAAATTTCTCCTCCCACTGTGTTCTAGGGATACAACTTAGGTCATCAGGCTTGGCAATACGTGCCTTTACCCACTGAGCTATCTTGTCAGATACTCCACAACATCTGAGGCAACAGGATAAGACCTCAAATTTAACAAAAACAAAACAAAACAGAAACCTTCCAATTGAATGGAGAGTGGGATAAAAATGACCCTGCTCACATATCCCTTAAAACTCACTGGCTATAAGAAAACAGAGGTCATGGGGCATGGCGGCACTTGTCTTTAATCCCAGCACTCAGGAGGCAGAGGGAGGTGGATCACTGTGAGTTAGAGGCCAGCCTGGTCTACAGAACCCAGTTCCAGGACAGCCAGAGTTGCATGGTGAGACTCTGTTTGGAAAAAAAATAAAAGTGGGGGCGGGCAGGATAGGGGGGGTGATTACTGAAAGAGACTACTGGAAAGGGGGGCATTTAGGGGTCAGGTAAAAACCTGGCATAAGGGAATCTCCCAGGAATCTACAAAGATGACCCCAGCTAAGACTCCTAGCAATAGTGGGTATGTGGCCTGAACTGGCCATCTCCTGTGCCCAGGCAAGACTTCTAGTGGAGGGAATGGGAAACCAACCCAGCCACACAACCTTCAACCTACAGTCTGTCCTGCCTGTGGGATATGCTGGGGTAATGGTGGCTTAGAGACGGAGGGAGTGACCAACCAATGACTGGCCTAGTCTGAAACCCATGCCAGGGGAGTGAGTCTACCCTTGGCACTGCCTGGAGCACCAGGACTCAGAGGCTGGATGGTCCAGAGACCTAGGATAGAACTAAACATGACCGGAGGGAAAACATGTCAATGTAATGATGCCCAAGGTTATTCTGCTATACACATAGATTGGTGCCTAGTCCATCTGTCATCAGAGAGGCTTCATCCAGTAACTGGTGGAAACAGATGCAGACCACAGACAAACGTTAGGAGGAGCTCGGGGAATCCTGCCGAAGACGGGGAGAAAGGACTGTAGGAACCAGAGTGGTCAAGGACACCACAAGAAAACCCACAGAATCAACTAACCTGGGTTCATAGGGGCTCACAGAGACTGAATCAGCAACCAGGGAGCCTGCATGGGACTGATGTAGGCCCTCTGCATATATGTTACAGCTGTGTAGCTTGGTCCTCTTGTGGGACTCCTAACAGTGGGAGCAGGGGCTGCTTCTGACTCTTTTACTGGTTTTGGGACCCTATTCCTCACACTGGGTCGCCCTGCCCAGCCTTAATATATGGGGCGGTGCTTAGTCTTACTGTAACTTGCTATGCATGTTTGTCGATATCCATGGGAGACCTGCCCTTCCCCCCTACAAAAAGAAATGGAGGAGGAGTGGATTAGAGGGTGGGAACAGAGAGGGGTGTGGGGGGAGGGTCTGGGAGCAGGGGAGGGAGGGGAAATTGCAGCTAGGATGTAAAATAAATAAATAAATAAAATTTGAAAAATTTATCAAAAATTTAAAAAATAAAATAAATAAATAAAAAGAAAACAGACAATACTCTAAGCAGCAAAATTAGAAAATGTCTCAAATGTCACTTACAACCAAGGGGCAGTAGGGGACAGATGTCCACTGTGAGTCCTGCCTTCAGAAGTCACTGACTGTACTTACAGGCTCCCACAAACACCCAGCACCTGCATGTTCTCACAGCAGATGCTCACAAGCACACACACAATTCAACATGACCTTTCCCACTCAAGCACTCACTCATAGACCTTAAAAGAATTCCCCTAAACTGGCCTGTGGAGGCACACGCTTGAATCCCAGCACTCAGAGGTAGAGGCAGGAGGATCTCTGTCAGTTCCAGGCAAGTCTGGTCTATAAATTCCAGGACAAATTCCAGGACAGCCAGGACAACACAGAGAAACCTTGTCTCAAAGGAAAAAAAAAAATCCCTAAAAAGCTAGGCAGGAAGATGGGACAGGAAATATAATAGTCAAAAACCACACTGCATCTACCACGGGATGAAATCAGTTCAAACACAAACTCATGCCCCAAAATCAAGGAACCACAAAGGATCCAACTGAACACAGACCAGAAGAAAAACCAAGAGATGGCGGAAGACATCTCTGCAGCTCTGGCCTCTGTGAGTACCTGCACAAGTGTGAAGGTACACTCCTGTCATTCCAGACTCAGGGGACAGAGACAGAAGGATCACAAGTTCAAGCTCAACCTGGGCTACAGAGTGTTAAAAAAATAAATAAATAAAAAATATAAAAAATAAAAAGAGAAAGAAAGAAAGAAAAAAAGAAGGAAAAGAAGAAAGACAGACAGGCAGACAGACAACAAGTAACTTTTGGACTTAGATGTATCTATGTACTAAAATATGACATGGTCAAAAACAAAAACTCACCCCTCAAAGGTTACCATGGAATTCAAGGAAGAGCAAAGTCAGAAACAAAAGTGTGGCTTATCGGGGACTATGGGGGTCCAGCCCCTCGATAATCCCCTCCCAGGGTCCGGGAAGAATCTACAACCAGCTGATAATTAATCTTTGATGAAAAGAAATGAATCTATGTACACGAAACTCCTTAGTCCACACACTTTATTATTCTGTGTGAGTTCTCTCTCTACACAGCTTCTATTCTGCTCTCATGCCTAGCTCCTTTCTTGCCTGATTTCTCCCTAGATTCATCTACTGCTCCCTCTAAGTTTTATCTTAATTCTCTTGTCTTAATTCTGCCTCGTTTAGGTCCTTTTAATCTCGTTCTTACCCAACTAGTACTTCCCCATCTGACTCTTCTTCATCTTCCATCTCGTCCACACGTTCTCTCTCGTCAAAATCCTCCTTATCCCTCTCCTTTCTCCGTCTCTCTGCCCTCTCCAAGTCTCTCAGGAGTCCAGTTATAAATCCAAGCAATAGCAATCCCCTGGTCGAGCAAGATCACCAGGCTTGAGTTCTACGGGTAGGTAAGAATTTTCCTCTGGCAGTGACCACCAGGCTTCCAGGGTCAAACGGAGGGGTGATAAGAATCACACAGAGGGGCAGTAATTGTTAATTATCATTTGCAACCCAGAAGGGAAGTGACTAATGAATTAACTAAAGTCTAAATTTGGGTAATATCTAAGAAGAAGGATCTTATATGCTCCACTATAGTCTTAAATGTGATTGGTAGAAAATGTTAAAAATCTATAAGTTGCGGGGCTGGAGAGATGGCTCAGAGGTTAAGAGCAATGCTTGTTCTTCCAAAGGTCCTGAGTTCAATTCCCAGCAACCACATGGTGGCTCACAACCATCTGTAATGAGATCTGGTGCCCTCTTCTGGCCTGCAGACAGAACACTGTATACATAATAAATAAATAAATCTTTAAAAAAAAAATCTATAAGTTGCTAGGTCAATGGGAGAAAATAAAACTGCCTTCTTTTTTCCTGTGGCTCCTATCTGTCCAAGCTATCTGCCGTTTTTTTCTGCAGGGTGGGGGAAAGTGCTCGGTTGCTAGGCAACCTGTGTACAGCTAGATGCCTCTGGTGATAGTTAAAGGGAGATCTGGAACTAGAGGTAAGGTTTGGGAAAGGAGGAAGTTAAGCTTAAATGGCACATCCGCCAGGCCTTCTCAAATGGGTAGCCTGGATGCTTAAGTCTGTTCTTAGAGAGTACAGAGGTATCTCTGATAAGGTACTTTCCTCCATCTGGGGATGGACCTGGCAGGATGCTGCCAATGATGATAATTATAGGGAGGCTTGAACTGGGGTTCTGGCTGAGCATAGCTGTCAGCACAGAAAGTTATCTAAACATTCCTAGAAGTGGTTAGGTAAGGAGTTAGAGGTCTATAAAGTTAGTAAGGCTGTAAGAAAGGAGGGTCTGAGCTAAACTGTGTAAAGCTATTACTTAACGTCCACCTGACCTAGGCGGTGTCTCCTTGTGGAATTTACCTTAAATCAGGGGACTAGCATGTGGACTGTTATTACTATTAGTCCTTCCAAGTGGCTTAGGGAGATATCTGATTCCAGAGGAAGCCTCTCCTGACGCTGTTCTCCAAATACCTTGAATGTTAGCCCTTCTTAAGGAAAAATCAATTGGGAAAACTATGAAGGCACACATGATTTTCATAACAGAAGACAGCTGATATATAACAAGCCAAGTAACACCAAAAGCTCCTTGGAATTTGGCTTCCTCTGAAGGAATTCCTTGATCCCTTCAGGTAGTGACTTTGCCATAACCAGCTGAGTTCTTATGATATATTTCTGCGGCCCGCAGCAGTGGCTGAGGAAGACTGGACAAAATGAAACAAGAAAATAATTAGTGGAAAAAATACTGATATTGATGACAAAGAACAACACAAACTGAGTTGGTGTGCCAGAAAAGGAAATAAAATGTCAAAATTCCAGAACACTAAAGCTAACCATTGAAAGTCGAGTGTGTGCTGCCCCACCCCCATTCTTTATTTAATTATGTGAATTAATATTGAATTTCTATCCAAATCCCAATATCCTTTAAATGACAGAAGCAAACATATTGCAGGGTAACTAGCAAGTCCCTGAACAGCTGTAATTGCTCGGCTGCTACTCCTGGTTCACAGTCCATTGCGTCCTGCTTTTTAATCGCCTTATGCTTTATTTGCGCTACACTTGAGTCAACTTATTATTTTATAGAGTTTCCACAGTGCAAAGGAAGCTGCAAGTCCTGTCTGGGCAAGGTTTATTAACAAGTGTGGAAACATACAGAGTCCAGCTAGATCCCAGCTGCCTGGGAAAATACTGAGTGTTCAAGGTCCACACATACAAATTCTTTTTCTACTATGGACCATCCCCAGCCTTATCCATGGGTGATCTCCTCTAAAACTCTCAACAGACGTCAACATATGTCTAAACTCTACATGGGTTGAGCATCTCTCATCTGACATTTTTTGGATGAGAGATGCTAGAATGGTCAGGTCTATGAAAATACTCCAAATTCCAAAATCTAACAACCCTTTTGGTTCTACGCATTTGTGATAAGAGACTGTCAACCAATGCTGACCATGTTTTCTCGTATATGTGTGTGTATATGTATGTATATATATGAGCCTAATTCATAAATTAATAGCAATAGTGAAAAAGAAATATAACATTGTTATTTGATAATAACAAGGAATACACTCCAATGAAGTTATGTGATTGTGGTGCCTCTAAAAAATATTATTAGTTTGCACCAGATATTAGCAACCCCAGCACATTCTTTTCTTTCCTTAGGTCAAGAGCTTTCACTTGTTTGTATAAAGGAAGGTCTTTACAGCCTCAGTTTGACATGAGAATTGCCAGCACTGCCCTTGTGCCTTGGGGCCAGCCAACAAAATAAGTCATTTGAATGCAACACTATGATACTGCAATAGTCCGCAAAATAAGTCATTTGAATGCAACACTGCGATACTGCAATAGTCCGCATGACAGCTCCAAGCACCACTAAGTAACCAACGGACAAGCAGAATACACTGGACAAAGGAATGACTCATCACCCAGCAAAGAATGGGTGCAAATCAAAGCCTCTGGTGTTGTCAGTACTGGGAAGAGGTTACCTCTTTTTGAGCTGTTAGTCAGAGGGGCCTCAGAGACCTACCTCCCAAACATTACAGGCCATTGCTCTTTGCTACCCACAGAACCTGATGAGTAATACCCATTGTTGAAGACACCACATACTTGAGTTATAGGACATGGAGAAATCAAGCTAGTATCAACCTGGAAGCTTCAAGTCTACTGACTAGCTTTTTCATAGTGCTTTCTGGATGGTTCTATTTAAGCTATTAGGGGAGAAAAATATTCAACAACCTCATCCAACCATGACCCAAGAGTTACAGTAATTATTGGCCTAGCGAGACACGCCCACTAGCGCAATAGTGGCAGGAATGTTATAGAAGTAATCAACTACTTTCTGGTTCTATTTAATGCCTGCTCCACAAGACGGGAGTTCACGCCTGGTACTGTTAACTGGGCCAAAAGCTTATGACTGCATAGGCCCTGGTCCCCAGGCCTGAGGGGAAAACCTAATTCTAGTATTCTGCTAAATGGACATAGCAATAAACTGCCCCCTAAGTTCTTATCTTTATGCCCATCAATTAATACAACTCTCATCGCTCATCAGAGAAGCTTCTTTTTACAACATATGGCAATTAATGTAGAGATCCATAACAGATCCATTTACAGAGAATAAAAGAGTAAGGGGTGCTCAGCTCTCATAAGGACAATCTGTATCACATTCACTCCCCTCAAGGCTCAGGGATCATCAAACAAGAGGGAGCAAGATGACTGTAAGTGCCGGGGGTCTGCAGTGAAACATCATTTGCTGGACACGACAAGGCTCTCGCATATGTGAACACACAGCAGCTGTTTCTGCATGCACAAGACTTGCACAAGATCAAGCCAGCCAACATCCTAGCACAAACAATGGGGAGGACTCGTGAAGTCCCACCCCTAACTGAGAAGCTATTGGCAACTGATGGCTGCTGGGGGTGGGAGAATGTTTTTCTCAGAGATGCAGCCTCTGAAAGGCTATTCATGTTCCAGTAGATGGTCCTACACCTGTGTACATAGAGATACTAAGTAGACTCAGTGTGTCTTTTAAAAAGAGACATTTAAAAAAAAAAA
>CABHPH010148671.1:0-27500 GCA_902168325.1 Peromyscus nudipes | reverse complement strand
AGGTGTTTTGTTTCAAAATGAAGAGGTATACCAACAATTATGGCACCGAAATCATTAAAATCATGCAAATGCTTAAAGTGTGTAGGCCTGGGAGATTATAGTTTCATTAGAGAAAAGGCTATAAAGTTAGACCTAGGTAATTACCTTTCCCATTAATGCTAGAGAATTCTGTGCTCCACTGAGGAGTGATCGCGGTGCATCGTGTACCTTCTGTGCTTCCTCAAGCAAGCTGCAGGAGCCTTTATCCCATCAGCACCAGCTACAAGGTAAAGGCAGCAGCTTTCCAGGTGTGCTTTGCAAATTGGGGTTTAAATGTGGAACACATCAAATTAAAATTCAATATTAATTATTTTGTCTTGCTAGGAGTCTGAGTGGCTTAAAGCAGCCAGGCTAATTGTCTAATTCATTGTGTGTGTCTACAGCGAACTTAATCATTATGTCAGCTTCCTAATAAAAGGTTATTATAGAAACAAAGATCCCAGTTTTACATATGGTAGGCAAGGGAGGATTCAAAGAGTCAGTCTCTAAGGTAGACTTGAGGATCTTGACAAATGATGCCCATGCTGTGATCAGATACTTAACAAGAAATCTCGTTATTAACTAGGCCTGTACAGATAATTAGCACTTGAGATTCAAATTTTAAATCTGGCCTGAGATGTATCATTTATCAAAAGCCTTAGCTTGCTGTCAAAGTCCGATAATAAGGTAGTGTTATTGATGAATTGAGATTAGGAGCAGATTGAAGAGAAAATTAGGCCACTGCTTGGCCTGAAAGGTCTGATTTCAATATTTACAGTACTAATTTGGTATTATTTTGGTAAATGGATGTGGTCCCCAAGTGCTAAATGGTATAAAAGAATAAACTATGCATCATTATTCTAACAGGAAAAGCATTGTTTACTGTGTGTTGGATTTTGCAGCACTAGCATTCTGGTTAATAGGATGCTCTGGAAGATGAGTGTACCTGTTTTTTTTTTTTATTGTGTGCATTTATTATAACCCATTCAGCACCTAGGGCTTTTAGGGGAAATTAGAAAATGTAGCTTCTTTACATTAAAAATGATATTACATTAGACTAATTGCTACTGAGCCTGTCTTCCTGATTTAACTCACTTTTGTTTATCTCTTGGCATTGTCTTCCACACATTCTTACCACTGGAATTCAGCTAACTACCGTTTCAGAGATTCAAGCTACATAAAATGAGCAATCTTTTTTTAATGATCCCTGGTAGTACTTCATTGCAAGCAATCTTCGGGGTGGGGGAAGGACTGCGCTGTATAATAAACCATCTCTCTCTAGTGTCTCTTGGCTTTGAAGCAGATTCTGAGTACACTTATGTGACCCTTAGCAAGCTAAATCTTTTTGATGCATGTAATAAAATGTTGTTTGGGGCAATAGCTGATTTCCAAAATTATATTAGGCATAACACAAGGCTATGGCAAATTGTCTCCCTATTTTTTTTCTTGCTCCAGCTCACAAGTGGGATTGGGAAGGCGTTGGAGTGTTATATTGTGTCTCACATCAGGTATAAATAGAGAGTATACCGTAATCTATCTGTATGTAGCTCATAGCACTATCTGCCCATGAAATAGTAAAGCTGGCAAGACTGCTGGGGTCCAGAAAATTGCTCGAAAATCCCTTGTCACGTGTTCCTGGCAGCGGCCTCTCTTCTCTGGTCTCCAGCTGTCCAGCGGGGTGTGCCAAGTCACAGCAGGACCTGAGGACTGTTTGCATTGCACAGTAGCACCGAGCTTTGTGGAGATTTTCTCTGTACACTGTGCACTTGCAGACAAGTAAGCTCGCAGAGACTCAGCAGGAGTGCACCAGGGTTTGTGCTGAGGTGGTTAGCTGGTGGGCAAATTGCTATTATTCAGAACTGTGTGGCAGAGGAGAATGCACCGCGTTACGTTTTCTACCCGGTAATGCTGACCAATAGCAGACTTCCATTCCAGCTCACTCTTCTTTCTGACTCTTCTCTGAGATATAGATTGGGCTCTTTCTTGGAAGGAAAAAGATGCTTCTTAGACCGTCCCCTCCAACCTCCAGCTGCATCTCTCCAATCTACTCCCCATTTTGACTCAGTAATACCTCCCCCCCCCACATCTCCTGAGAGAACACGAGTTTAGCATTCTGCTTTTGGACAAAAAAAAAAAATATCTGGTGCTTCAGCTGTTCTGGTGTATGTAGACTACTGACTAATGGGTAGTTATTCCACTTTATTGCTTTCTACAGGCAAAACTCAAACAAAAGGAATTGGATTTTGCTAATAGCAAAGAACAGCTCTGGCACTTTCCGACATTAATGAAGGTAATAATAACCCCACACTGGAGCTGGACCTATCGCTTTTCAAAGGACTTCGCACCTATCATTACTCTTTACCCCTATGAATGACCCAGGCAGGGAGGGGTCACAGTGCCCATTCCGCAGCTGAGGAGAACAGGAGGAGGAGAGGCATCAGGACGAGCTCATAGCGGAGTTCTCATCACTCTGTCTGTCGAACTTCCTTTTGCCCTTTAGAATAATATTTCTTTTCCTTGTGAAGGTTCACAGGAACATCGGCAGCTCAGGGTCCTCCTGCCTCTTTCAGAGCTACATGAAAAAGTAAAGAGCCCAGAATGTGTGTGGCAATGGGTGGTGTGTCTGACTGCTGTGGGAGCCTTATCTGCCTCCATCCCTAAGTTCCAGAAATGTTCTTTGCTGGGCACCACTGCAGGACCCACGGAGATGCCCCAGAATGAAGTCCTGTGTGCTTTCTGTTTCAGAGTCAATTGCCAACCCTCTGGTTGAAGGTGGTGCACCAGTATTTCAAAAAAACCACTGAAAAACAAAACAAAACAAAAACCCATTCAGGAAAAGTAGTAGCAGAGGTTTTGGCTAGAACTCAGGAGTTTTCTTCTTCAGCATCACTAACTTAGTAGCTTTTTGACCACTGAAAAATTCTCCCCAACCTATTTTATGCCAAGGACGCATTGCTTTGTGCTGGGTCTACTAGGGAGCCTTAGAGAGAGGAAGATGAATTGTGTTTCCAAGGGAGAGCTGGTACCTCATGGGGCCACAGCTATCCTCCCTACAAGTCCGAACCTTGTAGTGAACAGCACTTACATAGAGCAGGGTGAAAACACTTGTTTCCATTTCAAATAGGATTAGGAAGTCATCACGAATAAATAACACATGCTTGTAGGAGAGTCTGATGTATGTACCAAGGAAACAAGTGATCACATGTCCAGCTTGTGAACAGGAATGCGTATTTTGTCCTGTGTTCCTGGGTGTCAGAGCTGCGTGTTCTGTGCCCGGGTTCTGCCCTCTGCTTGGAGCCTGCTCAAGGCTGTGATAGCTGTGTTCTGAGCTGGAGAGAGGAGAGGAGAGAAGATGAGGAGCAAGGAGGGGAGGGGAAGGGAGTGGGAGGGAAGGAGGGACTTGAGAAGGGGAGGGAGAAGGCAGGCAAATTAATTATGTAATTTGAAAAACAGAATCTCAGCAAAGAAAACCTTCATATATCCAACAGAAAAGGTGGCCGAGGATTGACTGCCCTTGTCTATTTTTTTTGCCTAGGTATTTTCTCCTTATTAGTATTTTTATCTAATAAATAATAATATGCCGGTTAAAGGACACGGACATTTCACGTGTTGGCATGAAGACACTTTTCATCTTGTGGTGAACTTTAGTGTTTTACATTGATGTGGACAGGATGGGAGTGCTAATGTTTTCATAGCAAATGTCTGAAGTAAGAAGGCTCATGTTCATGTGCTATTACCCTTTCAAAAATCATTTTAAAGATAGATGTGGACGGCAAAAGGAAAGTAGTGGACAGTATTTACAGAACAGCGTCCTCAGACAACCTTTTCTCCCCAGATGAACGGCAGCACGCCCTTGGTGCTGTGCATCACTTTTTATATTATAATTATAATGGAAACAGCTGCTTCTTCTTCTAAAGTGTCAAACTAATTTCAACATCTGCATCCGAGAACACACCTAAGTGCCGAAGAGGTAATCGTGGCTTTATTATAAATTCATTTTCCTTTAGCATCTGGAACAAAAATTTTGTTTTTGACATCCAGAGATTTTTAAACAAGCCATTTTTTTAAAAATTTAAATTAAGTAGGGTATTTTTCAAGGATCCAAAAAAAAAAAAAAACCCTCAGTCATTTATGAAACTCTTATCAGAAAAAATTATTATTTTTAAAGTTGGGCAAATAAAATTCATGTTTCACCACAGATCTTGGCGAGACTGGACCTTGGCTGATGCCTGGGTGCATTTTGATCCGTACGCACGTTCCCAACCTCTGTGCTACCTTCCTCCTTATTGTGGATTGTTCATTGAAAACGGACTGCCCTTAAGTTACAGGGGTCACATACTGTTTTCCTTGTCGTTTGTTCCGTCTCTTGTTTAGTGATGTCTTCATACAAACACAATGCGCTGTAAGCCCGCACACGCTTGCTTCCACAAACCGATTAATCAGTATGCAAACAGTGCCGGTGGCGTCTCTTTCTGCTCTCCTGGAGCCCAGAGGAGCCGAGCCTGTTCCTCAGAAGCTGTTCATGGCATCGGGTTACGGAGTCACTGTCCACCTGTCGCCAATAGGGGTCTCCAGTGTACCACAGAACCAGCCTCCGCGCTCCGGTATGATTATTTACAGTATGCTGTACACCGAGACAGAACCGAAGGGGCAGAACTGATTTATATGGGCTGGGGCTGATCCTGGGTTTACTCAAGGACTGAAAGGGTGACGTCACGAGTTAGCCGTGATGAGGAGACGCAAAGACACGTCTAGGTTTTGTGCGAGAACACACCTTTAACATACCGGTGCCGGCCCAATCTCTCTGTGTGCCCACTGGAAGAGAGCAGATCCAGTCGGCTACTGTGGTGTTGGCAGATAGCTAGCCATGGGCCTTTGTTTAGAGGCAGCAGCTAGAAAGACGAATGAGTGGATTTTCCCGTCCTTCCTAGAATCTTTTGAAGATGATTTAAACCATCTAGATATTATTTCTGAAAAGGATGTATATATAGTAGTTTTCATGAAGTTATTTATTTTTGAGGGAAATTCTAGGTGCTGACTTTTCTCCCTGCTGCTCTAGGTAATACAGTGAGAAACTCCAAAAAGAGCAGTTATGATTTACCAAATTGAAGTTTACGTCATGTTTATAAAGACAAACAGATTCACAATATACGAGGTATGTCACAACACACTTGTCTTTTAAACCCCACGACATTCCTCTATGTTATCCATTGTAGGAAAAAAAAATTGAAACCTTTAGATAACACCTGAAGACATTTCTGGAGTTTGGGGGCATGTTAATCTGTAAAGAAAGGGAAACCATTATCTGCAATACCTTTTCATTATTTATTTGCTCAACAAATATTCAAGTGATGCTTTAAGAAGTTGCTCTGGGCCTAAAGGAAAACAGCTGCCATTGTCAGGGAGAAGAGGCCGGTAAATGGATTAAAAACGTCATAATGGGGAACAGACTTGGGCAGGAGCCGGCACGAAGGCCAAAGTAAGATTCCGTGAAGAGAAAGCCACTGATTCTGAGGGAGGGGTTGAGTGTGATCAGACACCGTACAGGCCTTTGGGGTGAGTTGTGAATGGACTCAGGATTGTGATTCACCGTACTAGGGAGAAGCTCAGGTCTTGGGGCCTGCTCATGGCATGGCGGGCTGTAAACAGGAATGGGGGAGGTCTGTAAGCTGTGTCGGATCCTTCTTCATTAGGAGGGATGAAATGCAGAGAATGAAGGCTGTTGTGATTAAGGCAGATTGAATTTAGAGTTCAGGGTCATGAGGGGCTAAGAGGAATCCAAGTCAAAAATAGACTATTGACTCCTAGAAATGGGCCAGCGAGACCAGAGGGGTTGTCAAGACGACCCCATTGGAAGAAGGCATGTGGCTGTGTAAAGACATATTGAATAAAAATAAAACTCCATGTGACCTACCTGTACACTGTGGGTGATTTCATCCTTCACATGTAGGTGGGGCCAGTTTGTTCCCCTCAGGCAGGCTCAGGGACAGGACAGGGATTGCAGCCAACCCGTGAATCTTTCTCAGCTAGAGCAACTTCAAGTCAACCTCTCCCATGTGCCCTGGGGGTAATTTCCAGTCTATGAGAACTATGTTAGATGAAATAGAGCTGTCCGTGAGCTAGCTCCTAAGGATCTTTCAGATCAAGCGGAAGTGGAGACACAGTCAGGCATGTGCCACAAGCAGTTCAGATGAGTTCTTGTGTTACTGGAAACACCACTAAGGGCACAAGAAGCTATGTAATTGCTTGTGTGAGGAAGATTGAAAACGATCATGGTAAAGGCCTGATCAAATGAAGACCTGATTCAATATTCAGAAACACACATGAAATATGTGAAAACCAGATTATGATATTACGAAGGAATATCATGCAAGATTCTTAGTGTCCAGTGGCCAGCTGAATAAACACAACAAAAGTGTGCTTGGACATAATTGTCATTTCATATGTAATTTCCTTTCAGAGAGTCTTTTGATTCAGTCAAAATTTAGCTGTTTAACACAGGGAACTGATGGGGATGGAGTGATGAGTTCTAACTTGGGGGATTGAAGAAGGCTTCCCGGCAGAGGTGATACTTGGGCCCCTACCATAAATGATGAATTATAGTTTAATTTCTATTGATTGATTGGCTGGTTGATTGATTGATTGGGGTGTGTGTGTGTGTGTGTGTGTGTGTGTGTGTGTGTGCTGGAATCTGTTCTCTTCTTCCCCGTGTGGATTCCAGAGATGGTACTCAGGTGGTCAGGCTTGGAAGCAAGCACCTTTGCCTGGTACACAGTCTTGCTAGTCCTGAATCGTGGTTTTGTAGGTAGAGAGTGGAGAAAGGAACACTTTGAGTTAAAGGGCCTATATAAATGACAATCAGAACCCTGGAGACTCCTGGGTGTTGGCAGGTTTTTCAGAATCAGGGAAAACCGACTTGGGTGGACAGCTAACCGCAGAGAAGATGCGTCTAAGCCAACAGTGGCCAGGTGCCTGCTGTTGTTCACTAAGATTCTTGTGGACTCAGATGCAGAAAGGCACCACCATGGTGAAAGGACCCAGCAAACAGAACCCCAAATCTAATAACCTTTCAACTTGTAAAAGTGGCTAGTGAAACTGAGATAGCCCTTAAAAGGGACACAGTGTATATAATGTACCTGGAAATAGAAATGCCAAATGGAATTTAGAAAATGGAGCATTGTATGTATTAGACAGGAAACGATCTAGAATCATAAAGTAGAACATGAATCAAGAATATGTTATAACAGATCTAATGGATGTAATTTGGAGTTATGGAACCAAATTTGCGAGAGATTTAGAAAAAGACTTTGTACACCAACCTGCAAATTCTTTACTTTTATTTACAAACCAGACAAACCACTTACCCTCTCTGGTAAACATTGTCATAGAGAACATGGATATAAAGCTAAATTATAAGTTTGCAGTTCAACTAGTTTTAGTCAACATTGGTTATCAACATTATGGCTTATTTTAAATACTCATTATTGTGTTTACTTGGGGGTTGGGGGCTTTCCTCAGCTGTACATTGAAGAAAAGAAAAAAAATACTGTGTGCTTGATTGAGTTAACATTTTAGGCAAAGTAGAAATTCTCAAAAATGATTAAAAGCATAGAAGATAGGCCTTCTGGAAGAATACTATACTCCTTCTGATGATACAGCTCAGAGAAAAGAAAATCTAAGACATTGTGATACCACTCTCTGGGAAGGTGTTTGAGAAAGCCAGGGACCAATTTTCTTTGGGTTTGTATTCAGTTAGACTTGAACTAGAAATATCTTTAAGCTTCTGAATTGTGGACACTGAAGTCTCTTTAAAGGATGGTACTTTGGGTAGTTGAGATGGGTGTTAGGTGTAAGACTTGACCAGGGTATTGCCCGGATGTTAGACTATGTCATTTGTAGCCTTGGCTGTTCCTCATGGGAACTCTGTACCCCACCTCCCTGAGAGACCCTTACCTTCTCTGTGCCTAGACAATTTTTATCAGTAAGATGGAGATGAAAAATACTCTACATGTTAGAGAATTTTGTGGGATTAAATACATTAACTAAGTGAAAGTACTTAACCAACTCTGGAACACAATAGTGTAAATGCTTCATAATGATTACTCCTTATTACTATGACTGGAGCATAATTGGTGCTCATTGAATATCTATTGATTGATTAGCACGGTTAGTACTGCCAGCTTTTTAAATGCTTAAAAAGAAAGCAACCTTTCCCATTTCCGTTTAGTTTAGAGCCTTGCCTGAATTATATGCTACGATGCATATAGCCTTTCTTAAACAGGCATATCATACATTTGCACAAAGAGATAAAAACAAACAATAAGAGATGGTGACAGTTTGGAGTGGAAACAGAATCAGATTCTGAAGGTATCGAATATGTCCCAAAGGGCCTTTCCATATTCTGATGGCCAGACAAGCAGAGATACAGATGTCCTGAAGCTTAGGACGTTTCTAAACTAGAGCCCAGCTCCAGGGTCTGGGACCATGCACAGTGGCTGATGAGTTAGTTCTAGAGGTTTCTGAATTTTAATGATGCTGGAGATGATATTGTGTGTCCTTCAGCTTGTTCAAGTGACACTAGCACTCCATAAATCATAATACCTGTGTATTGTAAAATCAATAGCAAAGTGCTATTTCAGCGCTAACCCTTAATAAGTTTCTCCCTGCCCTAACAGCTTAAACTTCGCCGTAATGCCGTTGGACCTGTAGGTTAGGATCAGAACATGCTTAATTTATTTTGTAATAGAGACTTTTCACTAATGAAGGACCGATTAGTTAAGCTTTGGTTGCCACTCTAGTGATCAGTTGGCTGAACAGCCTCTGCAATTAAACTCGTGTATCTCTGTCCTGAAGCAAAAAAGCAGGCTTAAACAGTCAATAAATGTTAATCCAGTCACAACCTGTCTCTGCCTTTGAAGGCTGCCCACGAGGGCTTTTTTCTTTCCCCACATCACATTTTTTTTTTCATCTTGTTTTAAATGTGGTGGTCCCCATGGAGTCGGGATGTGGCATACATGACCTCCCACAGTTCGGTAATAAGATCTGGCATGCTAACAACGTTGTCTACAGATCTGTCATCTATAGGTCTGTCCATCCTGCCCCCTCCCTCACCTCCTTGGCTCTTTATCCAAGGTTGAGAAATAAATGAGCAACTGAGCACATGAGCCTCTAGATAAAATTGGGTAAACACGTATGCAGAGCAGAAGATGCATTCTGTGTTGCTGGGGCACACTATGATCTCTGTGCTCCCACAGAGCTCAGGTCTGGAGGGGAAGTAGAGGAAAGCCTTCTGTTACTTTATTGGCTTGAATGTGGGTTGTTATCATCACTGTTGAGTGCTGGCAAGAGAGAGTTCATGGCAGAGACAGCAACCAAGGAATTTTTCAGAGTAACTCTCAGGTTGAAAAGGTAGGTAGGGGAGGAACAGAAAAAGGAAGAAAAAAACTCCATCCTTTTCAAAAGTATTCAATAATATCCACACATTCATTGTGTCTTCGAGTAATATTCCAGCTTACCCCTTACCCCTTTATGTGAGAGAGAAGGTAAGAGAGCAGTCAGTCAGGAGAGAAGCTGGTAAAGGCTGGAGCTCAGACTCGTGGGTGAGGGAAAGAATGCACAGAAAATGTAAATGTCTTCTGCTGTGTCCAGGACCACATGCTTTGGAAAGCTGGTGGCTTTTGTTTCTTTCTTTCCTCTACTCAGGAGCTTGTTTTTCTCAGGACAAGCACTGGCCCATTTTACATCTTATGATTTAGCCTGTGTTCCTGAGGAAAGATACAAGGAGGTAAGAAAGCTGAGTATTAGTTAAATGTCTATGAGTCACTGTATAGGGTGCTAGTCTCTCTCTCTCTCTCTCTCTCTCTCTCTCTCTCTCTCTCTCCTCTGTGTTCTCTCCTCTGTTCTCTCTCTCTCTCTCTCTCTCTCTGTCTGTCTGTCTGTCTCTCTCTCTGTTTTGTTTATATATATGTATATATGAATAATATATATTTATGAATGAACTCATATATGAATAACACACTAATCAGGGAGGATTAGTATTTAACTTGCCACAAACCTGAGTTTTGTAGATCTGTTGTTTGACTGGCACTTAGTATAGCGCGTTAGTGTTTACAATACAGTTTTATCATTTAAAATAGGTCAACAAGCTACTTAGCAGAGTATGAACTTAATAGTTATACTTTTGAGAGCCTTCTGAAACAGGAAAGTTCTTAATCTAGAATGCAAATATCTGGCTTAAAACTGACAACTGTGGAACAGGCTGGAACCAGTCATGACCTTATGAATTCCTTGATAACAAAAGAATCTTCAGGAACTTTCCTGAGACTCACTAGTTTTTCAGAGAAAAGTCATCATAAGAAATATACAAAAATGTATTAACCCTACCCTAATGATGGCAGATGAGTGAATTCTTCATTTAACACACACACACACACACACACACACACACAACCTACTATGTGCTCTACACCAAGCCAGGTGCAAAGGAAATCAGGTCCTGTGTTTCCTGGTGGGAAATTTAATGTGTGCAAAGAAATACAGTTAAAAAAAACAAACAGAAATATATTGATTACGAGCTCTGAAAGCAAAAAGTAATTAGCATTACTCAAGTAATTTATGACTGTAAGAGGTGTTGAGCCATGTGTGGCAGGTTCTTCAGACATCCTGCCAAAAGCAATTGTCAAGAAAATTAAAGGCACTCAGCTCCACAATTTAATAATTACGGTTTCCCCTCTAGAATGTCAGATGATTCCAATTTTTCTGAATAGAGATATCGGAACCAACCAAGGACATATAGGACACTTATCTAGGCCTTGTTGCCTCATTTGAGGCTATTTATATTTTTCTGTGAGTGCATCATTTGATGAATGATTTAAAAGTAACCCAGCCATGAATCCTTTGACTAGAAAGAGATGCATTTAGCTATATATACATGTTCTCTTAAGTCTGAATTTTGGTAAATGGGGTTTCCTGAGCAGGACGAGATGGGCAGACAAGTGCAAACACACATACAAAGCTCCTGAATTAGTGAGTGTGGTAGCTAGAGAGGCAGGAAAGTCAGGCTGACACTTCTGGGAACTCTGAGGCCGAACTGAGTTGTCAATGAAAGTCAGCGCTGGCCAAAGTTCTTGAACACAACAAGAAGCAAGAGGTGTAAACAGATGCTAGTGTGACTCCTTAAAAGCCCATCTCTCTGGACTCCAGTGGAAAGTTGTGGTCCCCCAAGTAGGGCACATGGACTAGGCATTCTAGATGGTTCACACTATTCAACAGCCCTGCTTCACATTCAAACAAGATCTTCTAGGCTTCGCATCTCATGGGTATTATCAACCAGCTACAAGCTGATGGCAGCCAGCTTCTGGGTTAACAGCTCAGAGTCAGCTGGGGTGGAAGGAAGGAGATCAATAGTGCCATCAGTGCTGTTAACATTTCTTTGTTAAGCTTTGCAGCCTAACAAACACTTTACAGCTCTCTTGTTCTGGTTGCCGGGTTCTCCAAGAGCAAACCAGAGGGGAAGGATCTCTGTTCTCAAGCTTTGAAGAATGAGCCTGCTCATTTCTCTAACCAATCACAGAGCATTAAAAGCATGTGGTTTCTCCTGCAGGCTCTAATTTATGTAGACAAAAATCCTGGACATTCTCCAGGGACATGCTTCTTACTTTTCCTTATTTGTTGATGATGCACATATTACATATACCCATGTGCTGTGGCTGGATGGAAGAGTGGCATATGTTGAGATGGAAAAGGAGAATGGTCCCAAGGTAAGAGTCACACTCTCTTGACTTTCCCCCGCTGCCCCCACCATATCAGGGTAGTGCTCCAGATGTGCAGAGCCGTTCATCTGACAGGCTAGCTGCTCCCAAATTCTCTTCCTGTCTTCCTTCCCAGTGCTTGTCTGACCAATGGGCAAAGGTGGATCTCAGGGAATGCTGGTCTCCAAAGGAGCAATCACAGCTTCATCTGTGGATAGTTGACAGCTTGGTGGTGGGTTGGAAGAGGCAGGCAATGACCCTCAGGCAGGGCCCCTGATGGTGCCTGGGAAATGCTCCTCAGGAAGCTAGGGTCCCCTACTTCCTTGTAAAGGGCTCACATAACTCATTGAATAAAGTTCCTCTGGTGAGGATCAGGACCCCTTGTTTAATTCCAGTTGAGTAAAGCTGGCCTGACAGTCCCCTTGGAAAGGCCATTTCTCTGAAAAAGATTTCTGATTCTTTACCCAGTGAGGACTACCATGGCTGCAGCCCATCCTGGCGCTCAACTGAACTAGCAATGTACCATCACTGTCACCACTTTCTAGAAGATTCTGCTCAACGCGGTGGTGCATGTCTGTACTTCTAGCACCCTGGAGGCAGAGGCAGGAGGACCTAGAGCTCCAGGAGGGTCAGGTTATAGACTGAAACCCTGTCTGAATTCTTTCTCTCCTCCCACCACAAAGAGAAAGTCCTGCCAGCAACAAGGAGGGGTAATTTGAGAGTTATTGTAGAGAGCAGCAGAGGAAATGACCAGGCAATAGTCTCACAGTAAAACAGCTTAAGGAGGGAAAGAAAGTTGACTCGATAGTAAAAAAATGACAACAGGAAAAGTATGGTCTTTGGAGCCTGACACGGGGCCTCTGAGTATCTGCTTTGCCAATTAACTCTGTGACTGGGTAAACTCAGCCTCCCGGAGCCTCATTTTCATGGGGTGGCTGTGAATTTTTATTGAGGAGCCACAGAGAAAGCGCCGAAACCCCCGCAGGCCCAGGAGCCACAGCTGCGGCCCCAGACACGCCGCCTTCCCCATCCTCTCAAGCCTGATTTTTTTTTTTCTACATTCAAATCCTCCTGATATTTTCTACTTTAAGATAAAATGGGAGCTAGGAGTATAGTTCAGGGTAGAGTAGTTGTCTGGCTGCCTGAGGCTCTACATTCAATTTTCAGCACTAAATAGAACAGTGTGTAGGAATAAGAAAGCAGGATAAAATTAAAATTAGTAAGGATAAAATAAAGGAAAAGAAAGCATTAATGAATGGAATGAGAAGCGTGAATGAAATACAGCCCTATGGTCGCTGTGAAGATCGCTCCCTGCCGGGTGTGGCGCTTAGCACTTAGAGTTTCATTCACAGTGCGATGGTGGACATCATGTGCTTACGATGGAGAGATGGAGAAGGCCGCTCGGATTCAAGCCCCTGTGCCTTCTCACTGCCGCATCGATTTGAGCAGGGCTACAGCCTAGACCTAAACAAAACCGGTGTGGAGCAGGCAACAGGTTTCTTCGAAGCATCAATAACTCAAATATTTTTCATTAAAATATACGCTGACCACAAAAGACCACAAAAGACTGAGATCCAATGCCTGGAAAATGCATTTATGTTTTCCTTTTTATTTTTAAACAAAGCAAAGAGCTGAAAAACACCCGAAATAATGAAACCAGCATATTTTTATTGCTCTGTTCTTACAAGAAGAGGTTTTTTTTTTTTTTTAATGAAATGTAGTTTAAAACAAAAAATCTTGTTCCTAGGTTGAACCTTTTTGCATTCCAGCCTGGGGCTATCTTTTATTGGTTAAGTTATAAACCCCAGAAAAGGGGGTTTTATAGTGGAAATGCTGACAGAACCCGAATAGTGCTACTGGGTGCCTCTCTAATTAGTCTGAAATCCTGAATGCTGAATCCCATAATATGTGGACTGTAGTGTTGCAAGATTACAGCGAGGGCCACCCCCCACACCCTCTACCCAAACTTCACTCGGCATTTTATGCAAACATGGGGCTTCTTGTAGATGAAGACAGCCTTTCATAGTGGCAAAATGCTACATTCTGAGCAAGAGAACGTGCCTTTGACCCTCTTGTTTAAATGTGACCTGGAGACAGTCTGGGGATCCTTTTGAAGAACTAGGTTTCTCTGGCATGCAAACCTCACTGTTGTAGATAGCGAGCTTCTAACTTGGCCTGGATAATTAGATTTGTAGGGATCGGTGTCTTTTTAAAACCCCTTTCATGAAATCAGTCTCCCCACGTACTCACTGGCCTGGTGCTAATGTTGATGGAGAAACCTGGGCCAGCATCCAGACCGGCTACTCTAGGTCCGCACAGAGCCTTGCTCCTCTTTCTTGTTTGCACTTTCTGCTCTGTCTGCTCTTGCTTTTTCTGCTCCGGGGCCTCCATTGCCCAGAACAACATGGTACTGCACTTGCTGGTGGAGGTCTGATAAGGCCTAGCGCTCTTGCAGCTGCAGAGTCCACCCTAAGACCGACTCAGCTCTCATTCCCTGCCCAGACTGAAGCTGGGCAAGCACTCTTTCCAGTTGTCCCTGAACAAACACACCTGGAGAAACTAAAAGAGGGAAGAGAGAATACGGACCAGGTTCAGTCTAAAAAGGGACAAGTCTGAGATACTTGAGCTTCTGAAAGAGCCCTCCTTTCCTTCCGCTGTCCCTCCATCCTTCCGTCCCTCCCTCCCTCTCTGTCCTTCCCTCTCTCCCTTTATTGTCCCTTCCCTCCTTTCTTCTGTCCCTCCCCACTCCCTCCTTCTCTCTGTCCTTCCTTCATCCCTCTTTCCCTCCCTCCTTCCCTCCTTCCTTTCTTTTGTCTTGCCTTGTGCTGGGGTCAGGAGCTGCTGGTTACATTTCCTCCTCTCTTTTTGGCTACCTCTGGCTGTGTGATTTGGATTCCTGTGATTCTTCCATATTGGGAGGTTAGGGCACACCACACAAGCAAGTTTCCAAAGCAATTGTGATTGTCTAAGACATGCCCATCTCCAAAATTAAAAAGGCAGCATGACAGATATTGGAAGGACTAAAAAATTCTCACAGCGTCCTTGATGGCAACCCAGACGCTTTTTGGCAGAAGACTGCAGGTACAGGGTGTGCCAATGCTGAAAACTGAGAGGACCCTCAGACACAATGGTTCTCAACCTTCCTAATGCTGTGACCCTTTAATACAGTTCCTCATGTTGTGGTGACCCCCCCCACCATAAAATTATTTTCATGTTACTTCACAACTGTAACTTTACTACTGTTAGGAATCTTAATGCAAATAATTGATATGCAGGATATCTGATATGTGACCCCCAAAGGGGTTGCTATGCACAGGTTGAGAACCACTGCTCTACCAGATGAAGCCATCACACCACCTTTCTCCTGGAATAATCTCTCATCACCATGGTTTGGTCCAGAACTGATTGCTTACCATTTTTTGGGGGCATATAATCTGAAAGTCAACCAAAGATTGGTGATGGAATTTATCTTCTTCAAACGACAGCGGCACTGCTGACAGCAGCCCCGTAATTTTAGGCTGTTATACTTTGAGGAGGGACACAGTGAAATGACTAGCAATATGCTTTAAACTCAGCTAACATGAGTTCCAAATTATGTATTAGTTATAAATACACAAATAATAACTTATGGGCTATTTACGGCCACTTACAAACTAGCTATTACTTTAGGAGGAAAACCTTAGATGTGATCTGCCAAAATGAGATTGGCTTTTGTCTTTCCTGCCCTTCACATCCCTTCTTTTGTAACATGAGCCAACGACTGATTTTATTCAGAAGTAGACCAATATAATTCGGTGATTGTTCATGCTGGATTTCTCCAGGTCGCAATTCTACTAGTTGCTTTTAAGGTCATAGAGTAAATCTTGCATACTGCTTTAGTGTTAGAAAATCTGTGCCACTCAGCCTACAATCCAGAAATCTCTTCAGAAAGTGGCTCGTTTTTGAAGTGGACATGTTGTGCTGTCTGTACAGTGTGGACAGGACAGTGAGTCAAAGGTGATGCATGATTAGAGTGATGCGTGAGACTGTATTTCCTCATCGAGAGGGCAGCATGTTAGGGAAGAGAAGCTTGAGTGAAGAAACAATACAGGACTAGTTAGCTAGGGGTTTGTTAACTGAGTTTGCAGTAGTCCTGAGAGGTCAAGAAGGAGCTGGAACAATGGCCCATTGCTGCCCTTACTCTCTGAGAGTGAACTGCAGCCAGAAGCAGTTACTCAGACAGAGTGGGCAGAGCCTGGGGAGTGGATCCTCTCAGGTTGGCACAGCAGGTTTCACATCAAGATTGGGAGAGGAGTGAAAGGGAAAACGCCTTGTAGAAGCCTTCTTATAAAATGTACAGCACTCAAACATTGGGGAATTTGTTAAAAGACAGAAAAACAGACTGATGGAAGAGCAGACAGCCCAGAAACAGACATACCGGCATCTGGTACTCTGCCAGAGAACATGAGAGTTCCAAGGCATGACACATTTTAAAATATGATTTGGAGGGCTGGTGAGACGGCTCAGCAGGTAAAGGGGCTTGCAGCAAAGCCTGATTCTCTGGATTTGATCCCTGGGACTCACGTGGAAGAAGAGGAGAACCAACTTTTGTAAGCTATCCTCTGACTTTCATGCATACCCACACATGCATGCCTGCAAATAAAGAAATAATAAATAAGAATATGATTTGGAAAAATATTGCAGATATGTACCTGAAAGTATAGATTTCTTAACTCATACCATATATAAAACATTTATAATGCATGAAAAGAAAAATTAAACTTTAATTTTAATAAAAACATATAAAATTAAAGGATTAGATGGAGAAGCATTAAAATTAGGATGGGAAGGGTTTGCTCAATAGGAAATGCAAGTTCTATTGGAAAAGATGGATGGCTCAGAGTAAATTAAACATGAACTAGGAAGCATGCTGCCAACCGAGAGGAGACATTTGCAGTGCGTATTACTGATGATACTCAGTCAGCACACGTGTGATTGTGTGTGTAGCCGCCCATATAGCATTGGTGCTGAGGGTGTAAGTCATCCAACCTTTTAGGAGTGTCCGTGCACTCTTGGCACACCCTCAGTCTAGGTGTGCACAGAGAAGACCTTTTCATTCATGTGTTTATAGAATCATATGTATGGAGTGCTGAAATGGAAAAAAGTGGAAACGACATAAATGTCTGTTAATTAAAGTGAAAAAGAGAGATTGTTATAGAAATCATGCAATAGAACGATACTACATAACTGTCATGGTGAAGGCATTGGATAAAAATGAATCCTCAAGGATACATCTTAGAAACAAATGGCTGATGACAAAAAGCAGTGTGTAAAAGAACATGTACACTTAGAAGTCATTCATGATAACTTTAAAAATCCACTAGATAGTTCTGTTTTGTTGTGGGCGTATGTATACGAACAACTATAAAGTTATGAAGAATAGTTTTCTAGATATTGGCTTCTGGGTCAGAAATCAGAGAGGAAAATGAACTCTATGTAGTTTTATTTTGTGTTTAAAAAGTTTAAAGCAAGAGAGGTAAAAAGCCCAATTTTGTTGGCTCTGGATACTGATGCAGGGATCTGTCATATTATTTTCTGTTCTTTCCAGTGTGTTTGACATATTCCACAATGGAAAAGAAAAAAGAACAAACTTTGAACCATTAGTCATTTTAAATCTGTTCTCCAAAATGGATATTTTACATTCTAAAATAACCCTTTGAAAATAGGAAAGATAAGATTATTTATTTATGTTTTAAATCCCGTCTTAATATTTAAATTTTGTACATAATTTACAATGTATGTGTGTTATTAGTATAGTAGGGTAGAAGCAATAAAATGTGTTAATGATTAAAATCTCACCAACAAGAGTATAAAATTAAAAATTTGTCTAAAGACAATACAAACCTTTAAGCAATATAAAATATTTAATTTCCACAACTCTGAAAAATCCGTATTTATTTTGTATGTCCTCCAAACTTTTTATATGAAAATTCATACAAGTATTTAATGAAGATTGAGGTATATTATGCAAAATGATTTTTAGATATTTTTTCACTTACCTATAAATAGCAATGGAATTTTTTTCAATATAACCTGTTTGACCCTTTGACCTTTTTGTCAGATTCTTTGAGATATTGTTTAAAATAATGTCTTCTGATCACAAAAACAATAATGATCATTGTAGAAAGTATAAAAACCGAAGAATTTTAAAGCCTCTCACAATAGCAGCACTCAGAAAATCAAATTAACAGTCTGGTGTAGTTCATTTCATGTTTGTGTGGTCACTCTTGTCTGTTCATGGCATATAGACTATAATTCTAATTTTTCAAAACTGTTAAAAGTCAGCATGTGCACTTTTATCTTTTTTAACTTAAAAATTTATTACAAAAATTTCTCTATATCATTGTTTTCTTTAAAATCTTGGATTCTAATGTTTGTACAGTTGGTATCAAGTGGATTGGCCCTAAGTCACTTAGCCAAACTTCTATTATTGGACATTAATAACATTTCCCATTTGCTACTATTATAAATACCACTGTAATAAATGCTCTAATAGAGAAAATTTTGGAATGTCCTGGTGAGCATTAGTTACAGTAGATGCTGACCCAAAGGCTGAGACCCTTTAAAAGGCTTTTCATATGTGTAACCAAAGTGCAAGCTCTTCATACATGTTTCCAAATTCTGGCTCTTTATACATGTTACTGAATTGTGGCTCTTCATCTATGTTACCAAATTGTGGCTCTTCATCCATGCTTCCAAATTGGTTTCCAGAAAGAATCAGGCAGCACTGTGGACCTCATGTAAGGGACATGAGGATAAAAAAGGCATTGGAAGTTTTATTTTCATATAATCTAAATGGATATATCAATCCATGGAAATGAGTCTGTCCCCGAGCTTGATAGATGAATCTGTGCCTATGATTTAATTTGCTTTGAAATCTATGGTTAAAAATAGTTCTTAAAAGGATAAAATGTTTTTGTAATTGATACATTAATCATCTAGCTTGAATAATGTCCTTTTAGGGAACACTGGAAACCAAAAGAGAAAAAAGTTGAATGTCTTTTTTTGTAGTTAAAAAATAATAAATCTGGAAACACTGTAAATATGTATGCAAATTATTAAGGGTGCCTCAAAAAATGGAGAAAAAAATACTTGGAAGAAAAGATTCAATGCTTCTTAAATAATATGGACCATAATTGGAGCTTATTTATAAAACATTTTCATTATTAAAACCAAAACATATGGTTGTTTTTCATGAGAGTTGGCAAGTGTTTTTATTGCTTTATAAAAAATTATTGAATTATGCTCTATAAATCTAATCGGCATATAGATTTTTAATGGTATATATTCTCTTTCATTAACTGAGAGCTGTTTTCCATAAATACCAAATAGTGGTTAAGGCTCAAAATAAGGGGATATAAGTTAAAGCTGGTGTTTAAAATTTAGACAAATCAAAATTTGAAATATAAGTAGGATTTTTCAGGGCAGGCTAATTTGGGGTGATGTCTGAAGGAATGTTTTATTCCAATCTTCACTTTGAAGTATAAAAACTACTCATAGAAAAAATTGGGGATATTAAATGTTTTTAACTCCTGAAGCTAATGCAAGTCCGAGCTCTCCAGCCACAAGGATGGGTCAAGTTCATAGGATTCACTCTTTTTCTCACCCAAACAGTTACGAGGTTCATAGTTGAGTTTGCCAGTCTCAGTTCACTGAGGCATGGAGTTGTGAGACCAAAGTGCCACATTTGCCCTTTTGACCAACAAGACCAAGGTGTTGCATTTGCCCTTTAGAATGTGAAAACCACATGAGTTTATGGAGGACTTGAATCCAGTCCCCCAGAACTCAGCTCTGAAGAGTCCATCCAGTAAAACGGGTTCTGTCTCTCTGTGCCACTTCCTGACTTCCATGAATGGGCTTGGAGTGAAACACAGATATTTCAATTAAGATGTGGTCTAAACCTGCTGGATCTTCACCCCAAACACTTGAAAGACAGTAGAGTAGTTCTTTGTGCTTTCTACAACAATTGCTTATGCTTCCATTTGTTTAGAAAGAGAGCTACATTCATTAGAAAGCACATGGGCTACAGCTATATGCAAGCAAGAAAAGAAGGACTAATGTAGCTTCTAATGTACTAGGATTTTAAAATTTATTTGGGGACCTCATAGTGTAGAAAGTGTAAGACCAGAAGATGACAGCCTTCTTGCTGGCATTGCCAAAAGAATCTGCTCATCTGATATCCTCTAAGTGTTCTTAGAGTCTTTGGTTCCGTCCTACTGATGCTTGAGCCTACCATCAGAAGACAGAGCTAGTGGGTCATCGAGAGAGTCAGTTGTGAAATTAGCACGAGGAAAGCCTGGGAAGTCGTACAGAGAATGGTGAAGGGCCTTAGACTACCCCTGTCCTGGTTAGTTTTTTTGTCAACTTGACACAGAAAGAATGCAGAACATTGATTGTGAAACTATCTCTGTCAGATTGCCTCTAGGCAGGTCTGTAGGCCATTTTATTCATCAATGATTGCTGTGAAAGGGTCCAGCCCACAGGGACGGTGCCCACCCCTGCGCAGGTGGTCCCGGGTGGTATAAGAAAGCCAGCTGATCAAGGCATGGAGAACAAGCCAGGAAGCAGCAATCTTCCATGGCCTCTTCTTCAGTTCCTGCCTCCAGGTTCCTGTTTGAACTTCTGCCCCTGACTTCCGTTCTTGATGGACTGTAATGGGGACTTGTAAACTGAAGCAAACCATTCCCCTCCAAATTGCTTTGGGTCATGGTCTTTATCACAGCAACAGAAGGCATACTAAAATAACACCAGGCTCAAGTGCTCCAGGACTTTTCTTGCTGTGCAGCTTGGGCAAGAACCTCACTTTTTCCATCTGGGAAATGGGACATCTCTTTCATTGCATTATTGTAAGGATGCAAGGAGTTATATGTAACAATGTCTAGGACAAAAGTTAAATGTGCATCCTTGAGTCTATGATGTCATCAAATTAGTCAAACAACAAAATAACAAAAAAGAACGAGTATTAAACATTGAAAAACATGCTAATTACATACATTTATATACTTTGTTTACATACTTTAAATTTGCTAATTAGCTTTTTCTATACTAGGGTGAAAATTCTTCCAAATCACTTGATACGTTGAAATTTATATCTAAGTAGTAGGGCTGTGTCATGTAGCTTTCCACATCTGACACTTGTGATCTTGATCTTGTTAATATTGAACAGTGAATTTTTGAGGATGTTTGTGGGAGAGAACCAAGTTCTTAGTTTTATTTTTTGTTAAACATGTAACATTTTTCCTCCAGAGCCAAAGGAAGCTAAGTAGCTTTTCTTGAGATTCAAACAGAAATTCCTGACAGTTCTTTAGTGCTTCTGGGACAATCCCTCATGCTACACTCAGTGTCTCCTTGTTTTGATATTTCTCAACTATAGTCTGCTGGATCCTGCAAGACCTACCTGCAACCTCGAGTCTCATTGGCATGCACAAGATGACACTCTTCTATATTCCCAGTAACTTTTCAATGCTGTGTCATAATGGAAGTTTTAAAAGACATTTTCAGGGCAATTAAATAAATGCACATAAATAAACGCCATCTACTTCAGTGCTGGCAATGCAAATAGCTTAATTGAGATGATCATCAGCTCTACAGAACTTCCTAAGTAAGTCTGAGTTCCTACGTACCCATGCAATGAAATGATCTGCTTGAAAGTCAGCGTTTATCGTCTGTCATCAAAGATAATATTCCTCTAATCTAAGAAACATTAGAATGTTTTCAATGTCTTTAAAGGATGAAACTGTCATGTGGAGAGAGAGGAGATGAGCCTCTAGGCAAAAGACAGCTTCGTGTGCTTCACCATAGAGGGAAATAACAGGACAGTTCATGGTGGACATAATAGGTAGTCTGCAGGATGCCAGGATGGATTGGGAGCTCACCCTCATCTGGGTCCACTGTCTGCCATTTGAAGTAGTTTGGGGTTTAATAGTTCGAGATACTATGAAAAGTTTTCAATCTCAGCATAGAAAACACATTATCATTCTGCTGTGTGGAAGACTGAAGTCAGGAATGGGTGTATTTAAACCCAGGTGAAAAAAAAATGCAAGCATCAGCTGAATAAGAAATATTTAGAAGGGAGAACTACATTCTAGTGACTAACTAGATGGAGTAGTCTGCTAATTAGCTAAGCTGAGTCATGCAGTAGGCCTTCTAGAGAGGAAGTATTCTAATTTTGTGGTGTCAAGTAAAATAAACTCAAATCTTAACCTTTAATGATAGTCATATGTTTCTTTCAGAGCACATGTTTGCAAGAGGAAGCGGGGCTAGAACTCTATCTTCATATATAGTATTCCTTCCAAGAAAGTAGCCAGACTCCTTGTCAAGGCCATGGACACAGACAGGGACTGTGGTCAAGAACTCCAAAGAACTTTGAAGCTTTAACTTAACTTAACTAAAACTCAAACCAGGAAAGAGAAGACAATTAATGAAAGGTTTTAGCAAAGAAGACACTGGGTTGGATCACTTTTACTAACAAGAGTCCATGAGTGGAGACCTCTGTTCCCCTTGTGGGACAATGACTTCAGAATTAGGAGGCTTCCTGTGTGTGAGTTTCCAGCTCACCCAGAGTAGGAATAAGAACAGAAAAATGTTGTCACTTATTTGGCTTTCCTCTGAGTTTTCTAACTAGGGAAGCAGCAGAGTCATGTCTTTGTACAGCTCCGGGCTGGGAAACATGTGTGTGATATTTAAGCAAATACATAAGTGTAATGAAGCATTGATGTACACAGCTTCTAAATTTATTCATGCCATGAAGCCAGGATGAGTTCTAATTTTAGTCTTTGCTCAGCCATTTGTTCTTTATTCTAGAAATAGAAGTCGATGACACCATCCTAAGCATGGAGGCTTCCCAGAGCTACAGACAATGGAGGTTTCTCAAAGGCCAAGTCAGAACTGGTGATGGCCGGCTCCAAAGGAGCAGTGAAGAAGTAATGGCTCACTGTTTGAAGGGGAGGATGAGAGACAAAAAGTTTACAGAGTAGAGAAGAGAGACTGCAGCTATCAGGAGCACTTGGGAACAACAACAACAACAATAACAACAACAACCTATTGTCAGTCTGCAAAGATATGCCCAATCAAGTCTTCGAAGTATCAGATTGGAAAACATGGAAGGAAGTGCTTCTAATCCATGAAGCCCCACACAAATACAGGGTTGTTCATATGACCATGGCATCTGACGATGGGAAAATGCCTCTGACTAGTGTATTGTCTAATGGTACATCCCACTCGCCATTTGGGAGCTGCCTTAGACTGATTTTTTTTTTGTTCTAACCAAACTTTTACTTTTTGTTGTTTTGGTGACTTCTTTACATTTTAAATCATTGCAATATCTATCATGTATCCCTCAGGGAAGCTGGAAAGATAAAACACTATGAAGGGGATCTGGGGAAGATTTTAATGACAGAAATGGGGAAAGTAGGGTAGCAAAACAAGATGGAGAACAAGCTAATATTAAAAAAGAACTACCATTCAATTAACTTGATCAACAAATATCTGCTGAGTTACACACCAGTTAAATCTCTAGGCTTGTGAGAGCCTAGAAATCTAGAAATTAAAACAATCAAGGAAATTAAATGTTGATTGTTGTCCCGAGTTCCCTAATGGGAGATGATGCTTCTCTGAAGCAGTCAAAGGGAGTATGACTAGCTTGGGTATCTTGACTTGTATGTCTTATTCTTTTAGTTCTATGTACAAAACTATTCTCACACAGGATGTGATATGTTGGGTCACCGGTCAGATGGTTGATCATGTGTCAGCGGAGTACTTAGAAGTGATTTTATAGGCTTTTTTCTCCATCATGTCAAAAAATACATAGAACTGAGAAACACCCTACATCATTTATTGTGAAAAATGGACAATCCTACCCTAGTCAATGAACTGAAGGAGTGGCATCAGGAGTTTAATAGTGGCTTACTGTAGGATGAGGAGATATGACAGAAGTCATTCATTTTGGGGAGCTGTAGAACAAATGGGGAGTGGAGGCTGCTGTCACGGGCTTGGGGTTATGAAACGTGTTTAATATGTCCAAACTACACAGGTAATAGCTGAGGAGCGCTACCCAGCAAGTGATCTGTGAGTTCACAGATTCAGTTCAGCAAAGTTGTGAATAGTCAAATGTTGCTAAGTTTCTACCTGGGTGGCCAAATTTTGGAAAAACCATGGAGCCGGGATGCATCAGCTCTGCAAAATCATACAGAGCTGGCTGTTTGGGTTCCAAGGGCACTCACAATGTGGCTTTCACTCCTTGGTGGATTCACATAGGCTTGAGACTGAGCCACATTTTGCAGGCTTAACATTTTGATTTTTATTGGCACGTCAAGAATAGAGTCATCTCTCCAAATTGAGCTTATAGGAACCAAGCTGTAGTGGTTGCTGCATAGAAGTCATAACTGCTAATGTACCAGTTTCGCTGATGGTAGAAACATCTCTGTCTCTAGAACGTATGCATTTCAGGTTGAGAAGATACTCTCAGAATTTTCCCCCTGTAGGTGGTTGAAATGTGATCAGAAGGGGGCTTCGTGAAAACAAAAGCAGTTAAACCAAACAAGTATTTGATTATGGCAGAGAGTGTAACCCGATGCCTAATTATGATGGAAATGACCTTGCCTAAGAGCTCTGGAAATCCAAAAGCATTGATCAAGAGGAGTCCCCCTGCTGTGGAGAGTGCCTTCTAATCTTTGTTGCTAAAGTATTTCATTTTCTCTGCACTGGCTCTAATTTATAAATAGTCAAGTGCTGGGCCATAAACCGAGACATTGTTGTCAATATCACCCAGCTCCTTGCACCGCCCTGCATGTGTAGATCATGTAGCCATTGGTAAATGAATTGAACAGTGGTGGACTAGAATTTAGATTAAGAACTACTTGTGAAGTTACAAGATGGCTTAGCGACGTAAAGGTGCACGTGGCCATGCCTGACATCCCGAGTTCAATCCCCTGATGGGGATTTTCCACATAGCTGGAGGAAAGAAAGACAAAAGAGAACCCATGTCTGCAGGTTACCCTCTGACCTCCACATGCGTGCTGTGGTACGTGCAAGCCTTCCTCCCCCACACACTAAAATATATTACATCTTATTACTTGTCATGAATGAAAAGTTCTGTACTGTGTATTCCAAGCGAGCCTGCCTCTTGTCAAGAAGACACTTAAGCTTAAGTTACCAAAAATAGAACACCCAAGCTATTGAGCTGGGAAAGATTATGGAAGGAAGAGTCTGTAATGATGAATAAAGCCAAGAACATTCAGAACGTCAGGGGAGAAAACGTCTCACAAAGTGATAGCGTTCGTCTTTTAGCTAATTTCTTCTCCTTCCACAGCAGGAGGGGTAGGACCAAGGGCTTCACACACACTAGGCAAGTGTCCTGACACTGAGCTGCACGTTCAACCTGTAGCATGAGTCTTAAAAGTTCTTCTTAATAAAACAAACCTGGGGCCAGTTATTGGGGTGAACACTGGAAGGTCAGAGAGACAGAATAAGCCACAGCTATCTCACCTCGCTGGGTCCTCAGCTGGTCTTGTTTCCTCAGACTGGATGCCCCGAGCCCTCATCCAGAATGGGTCTCAGCTGAACTGCTGCTAGAAGCCTGAAAGCTTAACCAGCCACATGTTTCTCCAGGCCAAAGGCTTCTCCAGGCCAAATGCCTGCTCAGGCCAAATGCCTCTAGTTTCTGGTCCTCACGCCTTATATATCTTTCTGCTTTCCACCACTCCCTGGGATTAAAGGCTGACTTTCTGGGATTAAAGGCGTGTGTCACCATGCTTGGGTGTATCCTTGAACACATGAATTTCTACCTCTGGAATGTTAGGATTAAAGGCGTATGCTACCACTGCCTAACCTCATGTTTAATATTGTGGCTGTCCTGTTCTCTGACCCCAGATAAGTTTATTAGCATACACAATATTTTGGGGAACACAATACCCCCACATCAACCAGCTGAGTGTTTCCTGAACTCCTCCTTTACTCTCTCCTATCCCTGCCTCCACAGCGACAAATCCTAAACACGGGCAAACTTCCTCCATGCAGCTCACCACATTAAGTGAGAGATACTGACTGGCAAAAATGACCCTGAGAGCATCTTAGCGTGTCTACTGGTGCAGTCAGCTCTGAACAGCAGTGTCTATGTGTGTGTGGCATCTTTCTGTGTGTGGTAATAATGAATAATAATAAGAAAAAGAGGTCATGAATTTGAGAGGGAATGAGGATATGGGGAGGGGTTTGAGGGAGGGGAAAATGACATAATTAAGTTTTAATTAATTTTTTAAAATAAATAAATAATTCTCTGAAATGAGACTAAAAGCTTTGGTCTGAGGAGGGAAGGAAGGTGATGATATTATCTGCTTAAAAAACGTTTAGGCTGAACCACCCGGAACTCTAAGAAGCACAATTTCTTCTTGGAAATGCTTCCTTCATGTGTGTTCACCCCGAAGCCCTTAGCAGGTCTTCCAGGCCCTGCAAAGATGTTAGCCAGCGTATTAGAGTTAATGAATGCTGGCACAGTGCAACCGCCCAGGACTCGTCAGCTCTAGGAATCAGAGAGCAAGCTAAATTAACCCAAATTCTAAGCAGGCCCTATTGTTATTATGTATATGAAGCATGGGCTTTGAAATTTCCCTTCCAGAAGCATGTTTTATTACATTAGCTCTTCAACAGAGGCCAGCTTTGTTCTTTCTTGAACCGACTTTCTTCCGAAGCGTAAGTCCAAGGGGCTGCCACCCCATAGGATGGCATGAATTACAGGATGAATAGGCACCCAGTCAACGATTGGCTTCTAGGTAGAGTTCCAAGTTAGTAGTAATGGGAAATGGAAAGGGGAGAAAAAAATTCTTACTACTTTAGGATTAGTTCATTTTTCTTTCTTTCCTTGACATTGGCTAGGCTCTATGGAAGCATTACACCTGGTTTTACTTTCCATGAAAACGAGGGCTGGACAGTTCAAAGACTGATCGTGAAGGACTTGTTGCAAATGTGTCTTCCAAGGCGAAGAGAAGGTCTCTGCTTCCCAGATTCTCCGCTGGCATCAACAGAGCAGCTACTCCCTCACTGCGGCGAGCTTACAGCCGGTATCGCTGTTTTCTTTAGCGTCTAATTGCAAGCAGCCTGCACCCCAGTTGCCTTTGCCCCCTTTTGCGGCATCTCCAGGGGATCCTACTGCTGGGGTGCATGACCCATTCTTGACCCTTGTGCCTCCCCTTCTCTCCCATCTCTCTTCAGTTTGCTTGACTACTGATTCCCACTTCTAATGGATCAAGCTATTTGTATTGCTTTGAGATTCGAGTGTAGGGCACAGTGTTGGGATACAGCAGATACACTTGATTACGTCATAGTTTATTAACTGATTTCCTTGGTGTGAAACAATGACGACCTTAGTTAGGAGTTACTTACAGAAGTCTGAGTGAGGGAGACTGGCATCTCACCAATGGCTATACCATAGAAGACACCTCTCTCCCTCTCCCAGTAATCCTCATGGAAGGGAAGGGCCTTGTGAGTTCCTCCCTCATTCAAACATAGACTGTCTTGCGCAGGTCTTGTACAGGTCACTACAGCAGCTGAGAGTTCAAGGGTGCAGTGACTGTGTCAAAGCTGGAAGAGAGTGTTCCACATGACAACACTCCACCCCCTTCTCCCACTCTTACATTCTTTCTGCTCCCTTTTCTGGTGAGACTCGGAAGAAGTAACGGAGATGGCCATTTAAGGATGAGC
>CABHPH010148670.1:17513-63510 GCA_902168325.1 Peromyscus nudipes | reverse complement strand
GGATGGCCCTTGGGGGATGAGTCAGACCTCCTTTGGTCACAGCTGGGACCACAAGGCTGGGGTGGAGAGGGCTCAGTAAACACTTCGAAGAGCAAGGGTACTTTGGGGACAGGAAAAGGTTCGTCCTTTCTTGGACATTCTGACATTGCCCGAGAGTTCAGCCGATAATTACTGCCATGTATTTACTTGCATCAGTCACCCCATTCGTGAGTTGAGATTAATTTCCACGTATAGCTCATTTTCAATTAAAAAACACATAAACCACAGCCAGAGTGTGAATCCATTTCTGCTCAGCAGAAAGATCCAGACCATGGATTTTATCATTGGCTGCCATCGATTTCCCATGAGTCATAATTACATTTTACTCACAGCATCTGCACTAAGTGATATTTACATCTGCAATTATCCTGGGCAACTTTTAATGTTAAATTTGTTTTGCTTTGTTTTGGGGGAGGGGGATATTTGAGGAAATTGAATTTTTTTTAAACTTTGCCACCCGCTCTTTATCCACACAGTTCTCTTTCTCATATGAAATAATAATTTTGCAATCAGAGCCTGAACCATTTTATAAATGAAGTTTGAATTGACATTTCCACTAGCGGAGACGGTAATTTTCATCACTTGCCAGGCTCGGTACATTTAGATCTCCTCTTGAAGTTTATTTTGCTATTATTATCTTTGAAATCCTTTGGGTCTTTTTCTCTTCGATGAGACAGGTGCTTTTCATGTCACATTGGGCATGCCTTGTGCGTGGGCTCCCAGCAAATCCAACTATGTTTAGTTGGGTGTTCCAGGCTTTTGTGGGTTCAGGCGACCTGTCTTTTGTGGGTTCTCAAATACTCTGGAACCTTGACGTGTGCTGCATGTTCAACAGGGGTTTGCCCCTCCTGTGCATGTGTATTCATTCATATGTGTATGGGGCATGCATGTGTGCATGTGGTGGGCAGTCAACCTTGAGGGGTGCCCTCAGGTGATCTCCACTTGGTTTTTGAGACAGGGTCTCTCCATAAACTCGGAACTTGCTGGTTTGGCTTAGCCAGTTGGCTAGTAAGCTGCAGGGACCTCCCGTCTCTATTTCTTCAGCCCTGGGATCCGGGACCACAATGCCCCTCCCCCATGGGCTCCTGGTATCAAACCCAGGTCTTTGTGCTCAGACTTGTGCAGCAAGCTCTTTAGTGATCAAGCCTTCTCCTCCTCCCCACCCCCAGCGTTCTCATTCCCTTCCTGGAGCTTCTAACCTAGAGGAAGCAAAAGAACATTCAGATGGGGGAGAGATGTAGGTGGGGAGAGAAACTGGTTCTGAGCATTGTACTATGGTTGGAAGCCTCCCATGCTGGTAACGTTATCCCCAAATTCATATGTCTGTGGCATCTGGAGCTGGTGCCTTTGGGAGGTATTTGGAATTAGGTGTATGAGGGCTGGGCACCGTGTAGGTATTAGTAGCTTCATAAGAACGGGAAGAGAGAGCCAAGCTGGCGCTTTTGCCCTGTCTTACCGTGAAACCTGCCCTGATGCTGCTCCAGCAGGAGATGTACCTGTGGGCAAAAGGGGTGGGGCATGGGAGACTTGAAAGAGGGTGACAGCACGCTGCCTTACATTTTCCTGTCCCTGTGGCTTACTTTCTAGCTGTCTCCTGTCATGTGTCCTCTGGCTCATTCCTTCATGGAGACCCCACCACAGCTCTGCAGACTTAACTGTGATGGCCACATGCAAATGACTCCAGGTGGTCTGGAGTCCAGGGACCCGACTGTTTTTGAAAAAAACTGGGTCTCATGTAGTCCAGGCTGGCTTTGAACTCACTCTGTAGTGAAGGATGACCTTGAAGTTTTTGATTCTCTTGCCTCGGGCTCCCAAGTGCTGAGATTATAGGCATACACCACTATGCCTGGGTTATGTGGTTCTGAGAATTCAACTGAGGACTGCCTATATGCTAGGTAAACACCCCTCCCTTTCTCCCTCCCTCCCTCCCTCCCTCCCTCCTTTCCTCCTTCCTTCCCTCCCTCCTTCCCTCCCTCCCTTTTTCCTTCTCTCTGGTCCTCTTTCCCCTCCTTCCTTCCTCCCTCCTTTCCCCTTGATTTTTTTGATACAGGATCTTGATAGTATGTCAGGCTATCCTTAGATTTGGGATCCTCCAGTGGCAGGGGACTTTAAAATCACAGCCATGATTATTGTAGCTTTTGACATTAGGAGAGGCAGATGACTGCCAATTATGGGAGTGACCAGACCAGGTAGGTCTGTAGAGGGAGGCTGTGGATAGCTAAGCCAAGGGCAGGAATCCTGAGGAGTTTCCCAGAGTAGAGGGCTCGGGATGCCTTTGGGTGACCTCAAATCAGAGGTGTGGATGCCCTCCAGAGCTGTAGGAGAGCTGACGGGTAGGGGGCTTCCCAGGGTGCATTGCAGGGGGGGAAGAAGTGAAAGTCGGGGAGCAGGCCTCTGCCAGACTTCCTCAGGCTGTATAAGGGTCTGGGGAAGGACTTTGTGTCAGGACTCAGGCGCCAACTAGAGTACCTTGGTTCTGGAAGGCCCACTCTTTGAGTCTGGCCCGGGACCTGCCTTTCGTCTCTGGGGCTGTAGGTGGCAGCAGAAGCCTGGGGAAGCCAGTCTGCGTAGGGTGGATGAGGGGGAGTATAATCAGACCCACAGCCTCTGGCGGGTTATCTCCCGTGGTCACGCAGGAGCTGGCTGAAGCTGGCTGTGGCAGCCCACAGCAGGCACCAACCCTGTTAGCAAGTTCTCTATTGAGTTTCAGGCTTTGCAGATGGCTGCCTAGACTCTGCACACTGGTGCCTGGCCGGCTAATCAGATCCACTCCAGACCCTTCCGTGCCTCGAGGGAGAAGTAAAGCTAGCCAGCAGAGTGGTTGTTTTTACCTTTTTTTTTTTTTTTTTTTTTTTTTTTCTATGTATCCCCAAATCACATAACCCTCCTACCATCTTTGACTCTCCTTCCTGGTTCTCTGCAGGTTTAAGCTGCTTAGTAGTCAGAGGCCAAGAGCCCTGAGCTGAAAAGCCTGAGCTTTGTTTTTTCTGGGTCCACGGAGCTGGGGCAGAACCCCAGGGCTTCCGTGTCCTCTGTGTGATTTCTAGATTAACTTGTCTGTGCTGCAGTTTTGGATTTACTCATCTTTGCAAACTTTTGTTATTATGGCAGGACCTGAGACCTTCAACTTTGGGGAAAGTTGTATCTATGAGGAGATACGCTGGCCCCCAACCTCCTGCTTTTTCTCTCTCTCCTTTTCATTACATTTATTTATTTACTTATTTACTGGGTGTGCGTGCATGAAACGTCACAAGTGTGGAGGTCAGAGGTCAGTTCCCTGATTCTACCGTGTGGATTCTAGGGATCAGTGGCTGGTGCTTTTACCCAATGAGCCATCTCATCAGCCCTCTCTGATTTTGAATGACACCTTTATTTTCTATTATTTATACTTTTATTATTTGATTTTGATATTTTAAATTTTTAATTGATTTTTAAAATTCTCATACAAAGTATTAAATATCATTATGGTATTTTCAAAGTGTGTTTTAATAGATTCTTCTTCCCCCTCACTCCCTGCTACCCCACAGACCCCTTGCTTCCTCCCCCAAATCTCTTTTCTATTTCTGTGTTCCCTTGTGCCTTCCCCATACATTCCTGGCCACCCTGGCCTTTCTCAGCACCTATTTTTACTCTCTCTTGGTCATCTTCCCTTTTACCCTCATTTACACACCCATTTTTATGTCCACTCCCAGCTAGGGTCTGCACATGAGAGAGAACATGTAGTTTTTGTTTTTCAGTTCTATTTAGGATAGCCAGGAAGTGGAAGCAGCCTAAATGTCCATCAGCAGATGAATGGGTAATGGAAATGTGGTGCATATCCATAATGGAATTTTATTCAGCTGTGAAGACAAGTGAAATTGCAGGAAAATGAATGAATCTGGGAAGTGGAATATTTTTTAAAACTTTATTTATTATTAGTGTGTCTGAGGGGCACACGTGTGCTACGGCACGCCTGTGGCTGTGAGTTCTACAGCCCCAAGGTGTACACGGCAAGCGCTTGATCCACTAGCCACCTTGCTGGCCCTCGAATGGAAGCTTTGTTGAGAAATAGTTCCTACAGTACAATTTGCCCATTTAACATGTACATGACAGTGCTTTGAAGTATGTTCACAGTGGTTTGACCATCATCTCCATGCATTTTAGAACATTTCCATTACCTATAAGCAACCCATCGTGTTTCGGCTATCAGACCCCTCTGCTTCCCTCTCCCAGCCCCAGGCAACCCTCGATCCTCACTCATCACTAAGCTTGGTCTGCTCGGCCTCCGCCTCTTCCCTTCTTTCAGGAGTGACTGTCAGCTGGCCCTCCTCCATTATTGCAGGAATCTGGTTTCCAGTACCTCTCGGGCTGGCTTGCAGCACTCTCCCAGCCATTCTGGGACTTGGGGCTGTGTCCCCAGAGGAGGAGGGATGGGAAGACCTGCCAAGCAGCCTTGTTGTTCATAGCATAAGTGGCTTGGCTCCGGATTACTTATTTCAAACTCAATTTGCAGCCTTGCCAAGAGCAGCCGCATCCTTGAAGCATGTAACCCAATTACCACCATCCCTCCCTGGTCCCCAGAGCTGGGAGTTTAGTATGGGCAGCCTCCCTGGGCCCGACAGCTGCCAGTTGGGAGATGGTGGGCCTGCCAGGAGCATTGAGCCTGGGACTCAGCTGTGAGACGCCTGCCTGGCCTGGCTCCGGATCTGGTTTCCAAGGATGCTCTCAGTGTTTGTGTCCAGGCCAGAGCTGGGTGGATGGTACTCACTGCTAGGACCACGCTATTATCCATCCCAGCATCCTCACTGAGTCTTCTGTGTAACCCCATTACTTTTCCTCTTTTAGGAACCTTGGTATCTTATCAGATACCATCATGTGGGAAGCCCTGTGTGGTCCACTTGGACCAAACAGGCACCAAGCACACAAGAGTCGGTGTACCACTCACATTTGTTGAGTGCCTGCTAGGTGCTAGGTGGTGCAGGAGGCATTAATTTGTATAACCCTCTCTGTACTTGGGTTCATAAAGAACAAGGACCAAAGGTTGGAGAGACGGCTCAGTTGGTGGATGCTTGGATTGCAAGCATGAAACTTGACTTAGATTCCTTAAGCCATGTAAAGCCAGCATAGGGACACTTGTAATCCTAGGGCTGGAGAGGGGGAGATGGGTGGATCCCTGGGGCTCCCTGGACAGTCAGCCTAGCCTGCTCTATGAGATCCAGGCCAGTGAGAGACCATCTCAACAAACAAGTTGGATAGTGCCCGAGGAATGACACTCAGATTGACCTTTGGTCTCCATGTGCACCTGTACACACATTCATGGTAGCTATATCTATATGAACACACACACACACACACACACACACACCACACACAGAATGAGGGCAAGTCCTTTCTTCACCGAGGAGGACCCAGCTACTATAACGCAGAAGCTGGAGCTGGAGGAAAGGTCATTGATACAGCTTAGCAGAGTCCAGCATTGTGGAGGAGGAGGAGGAGGAGGAGGAGGAGGAGGAGGAGGAGGCAGTTTTTAGTAACTGTCCCAGACCAAATAAATCTCTGGGTCTGAAGGTGCCAGGGCTGAGATGAGAACTACAGGGCCTGGGCTGATGCAAATCTGGGAACGCTCATCCAGAAGACACTGGCACCATCTGTGGATGAAGTAAAGAACCACCGACTGGCACATTTCTAATAAGTACATTTTGTGGCTTAAGGTAAGGCCTGATTTAAAAAAAGAAATAACAGCCAAGTGTGACACTGCAGACCTGCCATCCCGAGCTTGAGAGGCTGAGGCAGGAGGATCACAACATCCCTAGAGTTCAATGCCAGCCTCAGCTGTAGATTCTGCCTCAAAAAACCAAAGCAAACTGATCCTGCTAGCAGATTGCATTCAGACCAATGTCGACTCTTCTCTGGGTCTTTGGCCTGCTGGGCTGCTCTGCAGATTTCAGACTTCCCAGCTGACACAGCTGGGAGGTCCAGTTCCCCAAGTGCTCCGTAGATCACATGACCAAATCCACAGTGTTCATTGTAGCTTAGCTCTGAATTCTCCAATGATGTCATATGATCGGAATCGGAGCCAGCTGTTACCAGAGTTCTGGGTGTCACATTGCAGGAAAGGCGATGAGCGTGGTAGGGCCTCTTTCACTTAAGGATCAAGTGTGTCTCTGGGGTCTGAGGAGGCCGGCCAGGCAGCCAGCATGATCACATCCAGCACTGTCCCGATGGGAAGGACAGGAAGGACAGACAATGATGGTGATTTGGGGAAATACCGATTGGTTCCTAATATCAGCTGTGTGATCTATCCCTATTCCTCCATGCTTCAATAAACTTTTATTCTCGTGGAACAAACAAACAATCAGAACCAACCAGACAGAAACAAAAGCATGAACTTGATCTTGCAGGATGCTAAACTACCTTCTCACAGCCTCTCCAACTCCAGCTTCTCAGATTAAATTTTAGAGTATCCTATCTCTCTGGGAGTGAGTGACACTGGGCCATGGATGGCAGAGCCATTGCCCTGTCCCTCTTCCCATTCAATGGCTAATCTCGTATTGTGCCAAAAATGCCACTCACAGGATCCAAAAAGTCTTAGAATGCCAGCTGTCTGTTCCCGGTTGGGGAGACTCCTGCGGAATCCACCCAGCAGGTCTCTAAGCATATTCATAACCCCAGATTCTAGAGTGATCTGTGTGAGTGGGACACAGTGCTCTATACTAGGGTCATATCTGTTCTGCCTTCTCTCGCCCCTCATGGGGGCATCTTGCTGTGTGTGTGTGTGTGTGTGTGTGTGTGTGTCTACACATATCCACGTGGGCTCTGTACTCAGGACCCCACACACAGAGCATCTTTTTCCTTTCCAGTCTTTACATATGCCCCAAAAGATGAAAGGGGAGAAAAACCCATCCTACCACACTTTGGGAGACAGCAACCTCTTGTGGGGCTGTATTGATTGGAGTGCCTGGTGCTTTACCCCTGGACTGAAGCCCAGGGACTCTGGGTATGTTTGGAGGGGCTGAAGTCTCACTGTGTGGGTGGCTTCCTTGGAGATGAGTCCCAGACTCAGTCTTTCATGTCTACCCAGAACCTCTTTGCTAAAGGCCTTTTCTCTTCCCCCTTCTGATCCATCTGAACTCTGCTTCCACACCTGAGTCCATATCTGGTGTGTGTGTGTGTGTGTGTGTGTGTGATACAGGCACACATTTACATGGGTATTTGGAGGTCAGAGGACAAAGTTGGGTGTCATTTCTTAGGTGATGTTTTCATTTCTATTGCTATTATAAAACATCTTTACAAAAAGTAAATTAGAGAAAATGGGCTTTTCATCAGCTTACAGTTCCAGGATATCATCCATCATGTGGGAAAGTCGAAGCAGGAACTTCAACCAGCTAGTCACTTTGTATCTGCAGCCAAGCGTGGAGAGAAATGAGTGCATGCATGCTTACTTGTGCTCAGCTTGCTTTCTTCACTCTTATATAGTTCGGGATCCTCGGCCTAGGGAATGTGTCACCCATAGTAGGCTCAGTCTTCTATTAGTTAAGACAATCAAGACAATCCCTCCTAGACATGCCCACTAGTCAGTTCTCCCAAGACAATTCCCCAGTTAAGACTTTTCTTTTCTCAGGTAATTCTAGTCTGTGTGAAGTTGACAGAGCTAACAACCACAGGTATCTTCAGCATTTTGTTTGAGTCAAGATTTCTCACTGACCTGGAGTTTCCCTCAGTAGGCTAGGCTGGCTGGCCAGCAAGCTCCAGGGGTCTGCTTGTCTCCACTTCCATCTCCCTAACGCTGGGTTATAGGTGTGAGCTACTGGGAGGACTTTTGTTTAACATGCATGCTGGGAAAAGTCATCTTTCTCAGCCTCCATCTGTGTCAGTTGGGGGAAAATGCTGCCTGGATTTTAGGCTGCACCCCCAAACACCATCAGGAGTGGGAAGGAATGAATGGCCCTACCATGTCCCCTGCATCTACCCTGCTGCTACCTGGCCAGCCTTGCTTTGGAACTGTCAACATCCCTGTCTCTCCCTTGAGAACATTGGCTTGGAACCTTGAACCTAAGCCCCACATCCATCTTTGGTCCTGTCCCAGCCATCCAAGTGCAGTGAAATCAAACTAGAGACAAATGAACAAATTAGGAATGTCCTCAGTACAAAATGAATATAAATAAGCTGGGAGAGACCTCTGTTCTCCCACCGATTGTTCACACATAACTCCCAGGACACCTCAGCCTAGCTAAGATCCATAGAAGTTAATGATAAATTAAACCCATTAATCACCCCAGATTGGGCTTCAAGCGGTGAGGGCAGACTGTAGGGTTGAAACTAAGCAGCCAGACAGGGACCAGGGTGTGACACAGGACCCCCACCCCAGTCTTTGGATCCCAAGAGCATTGTCTAAATGTTGGGAGTTTTGCCTCATCACCTCTGATTTCTGGGGCCCCTGGGTATTTCAGAAGCTGTGATCCTTGGGAGGAAATCAGAACTCTCCCATGAGTTCCATTGCCCTCCATGTATACTTTTTCTCCCATCTGCCAAAATTTGGTGTCTGTCCCAAATATTCCTTGGAGCTTTGCCCTCAAAGCTCCTTTGTGTTGACTGCTGGATCTCAGATCCTATTCCATCCCACATCCCTTTATCTTCCTTGTCATCTTGTCTTAGGAGGAATTCGGGTGCCCATGTCAAATCCTGCCCTTCCCTTAGCTATGCGCAATCCCCATGTGTTTCCTGTCATGGTTTGAATGTGAAACGTCTTCCACAGATTCTACTTGGTCAGACACCGCCCCACACCCCCACCACCCCGAGGTGTGTCTTCTAGATGAATCCAAATCCAGTTTAGTTGAAGTAAGCATGAGCCATAGCATCTTCCTAGAGGCTCCACTGGGAAGGTTCAGTCCTTGTGGCTAACAGACCGAAAGCCTGAGTTCTGAACTGGCTGTTTTTCATGAGTCACCCATGATTTTTGCCACATAGGTCTCCTCTTCTTGGTATGACTATTTATCTCATCATAGCTAGCAAGAGTGAGAGCCACAGAGGTTCCTGCCAAGTTACATTGCCATCTCCATGTGGTACAATTTTAGCCACATTGTGTTGGTCAAGAGCAAATTTCAGGTCCTGGCCATTCTGAAGGGAAAAGACTGGTCACATAGTATGACCATGTAAAGAGCCATCCCAGACCACTTTAGAGTGTGTTGCCTATAGTGAGGATGACAAAGTCCAGGACTGGCTATCCATCTCATATCTGGTAAGATTATACTTTTTTCAGACAAGTGGACCTGGAAGCAGTTCCTATGGCAACCAGCAGCCTGAGTTTCTGCCACATCTCTGGCTGTAGAAATTCAGCATCTTTCCCACTCATCTCTAGCCCTTGATGCACTTGAACTTGAGGACCTTGTTTGAGTGGGACTGCTTTCTCTTTGATCACACCTTTGCTCAGCCCCATTGAGCACAAGCTGTTTCCAGGCACTGGGAACATGGTGTGAAGCAGGATGAGCCAACTTCCTCTCTCACAGGTCTTACAGGCTCAGTGTGAGATTGATTGAATTTTTGCAGTGTGCAGGATTGAACCCACAGCCTCCCACATGCTTAAACAAGGGCTCTGTCATCAAGCTACAGCCTCAGCTCTCTTTTTACTTAGAAAGTTTGATACTGAAGCTTGCTGACTTTCCCAGGCTGGCTTTAAACAGCCTGTAGCCTAGGCAGGCCTTGATCTTGAAATCTTCCTGCCTTTGCCTCTGGAGTAGCTGAGATGCTGGGTCAGTACCATCAAGCTCCCTATGTCATATGTCCCAGTGGAAGACCAGCGATGGGGACTTGCACTTTGATGTCCAAATTCTGGTACTACAAGAGTGGCAGACATTGAGGTTGGTCTTACCTGTGGACAGTAAGGCACCAGGAACCAGTGAAACAGGTGGACTCAAACTCAGGTGAAATGGTAGATGCCAGCTGAAAGTGAGGCGATCTTTCCTGAGAAGGGAAAGCAAGCTGGTATTCACCCCAAACCTCTGCTGCTTCTGTGACCAAAAGCAGGGGATCTGATGATGGGGAACTCACCATGCTTGTTTATGACTGTGTCTCCAGAACCAAGTGCCAAACCCAGTTCACAGTCAACATACAACATGAACCTGTTGATTGAGGAAGGAGGGAGTGAGGAGGGAGCGCCAGATTAGTTGGGGCTGAGAGGCCTGGATGGTACAGATCTCATTAGGCTCCACCTCTCATCCCTGGACGGTCTCCCTGCTCTCCAGTGAGGGACGTCAGCAGGCATCTTCAGTATGTCACCCACACTCAATGGGTGATGATTAGATGGGGAGAAGTGGCTGCTTGGAGAGCATTGGGAAGAGGATGTCCTTGCATGCTGATTAGACTCCAGGCTGTTATGGGCCAGATGAAGAGAGGCACAGAGGGGAGCAGGTAGACCTAACAGGCATCTGAGGAGGCAACTCTCTAGCACTCAGGTATGGATGAGGAAGCCAGGGCAAGAAGACCCTGATGATGCCCAGAGCCTGGGTCACAGCCCACTGGAGCAAAACCTGAAGCAGAGTGTATGAATCAGTCAGTCTTGTTGGAGCAGATGGTATCAGGGCACCGTACTGAGCGTGAGGACAAAATGCTGGTGTTCCAGCCGAGCCCCTCCTCAGGGCATATTGCCGCAGACCTTTGGGTATTACGTTGTTTCTTCAGAAAACGGGTCTGAGGTACCTGTGTGTTAGAACTGTTCATGACAGACCTGGCCTGGTCAGTTGCAGCTGAACCTGCTTAGTCATGTGACCAGGGCTGGTTACCTAACCTCTCTGTGTCTCAGTGGTGGGGCTCTCATTCTCAAAGACTTCGCCGAGCGGTAGGAGACAAAAGAGAAGCTGGCCCAGTTTGTAGTCCCCATTGGCCAAAGGACCTCCCTTTTGGTCAATGCATTCTTGGTCCCACTTTGTACCATTAGCCAAAGTGGGTTGCATAGATGAGTCCAGATTTAGAGGCTAGGCTGAGGATCGGGGGGACCGTGGAAGAGGTAGAGGATGAGGCTGGTAATCCGACCTTCCGTTAGGTTCCTATAGTGTCTCTCCTATAGGTGGCCAATGAGACAGTAGGGTTTGCACGTGGCAGGCACTCCATAGACTCTCAACATTGGAGACACTGGGCCAGGAGCTTTTTGTGATCAGAGGTGTCATGTGACACCCCAGATCTCTATATGTTGGAGATTACAGCATCTCTCAACCAGTGCCTCCAGATCCTGCCTCAAGTTCCCTAATTGAGAACTGTTGATGTGAGCGCTAGTTACCATTCTCAGGATCTGAGTTGCCACGTGTGAGATGGTTTGTGTGATCATTAGTTTCCCTCAGCTGAGTTACTTAGCTTGTTGCCACGAGGAGACCCTGTGGGAGGAAGAACAAATTGCAGCAAGGGGCCATGGAAACACTGTGTGCCTGGCTCTTTCTCCTAAGGTCTTTCCAAGGAATTAGAAAGTTACAAAGGGCTCAGCCTGAGCCTTTGCCCCTCTAGGATTCTTGGTAAGTACAGGCTGTATCTGCCACAGGGAGCAGCATGGCTACATTTTAAACAATGTCCTGTTAAACAGTGACCAGTGACTAGGCACTGGGGACTTGGGTTGGAGCAGTATACGAAGCAGTGAAGAAACAAAGCCTCCTGCTCTTGACTGTATGTGCTCCAGAGGTGATCTGGGCCTGATCCCCTCTTCCTCGGAAAGGTTTCCCTTTGAATTTTATGTTTTGTTGATCTTTCTCATTGGATCAAGGGAGGTCATGACAGTATATATTGTTTATTTAGCACCAGGCATCTTTAGGAACAAGGCCAAGCACTATAAGTAGCATCCATTATTTCTCTCCTTCCTCCCTCATCCTGCCTTCTTACACACACACACACACACACACACACACACACACACACACACATCAGTGACTTTGTTCAGAAAGTTGCAATTTTATTCCCACGTCACTTTTATTTTTTTCCATTTGTGTGTATTATACATGTGTGTCTGTTCGTATTAGCATATATGTGGTTTTGAGTGCACGGGTGGCCTGAGGTCGGTGTTGGGATCATCCTTGGTCCCTCTTTCCACCTTGTTCACTAGGCGGCTTCTCTGGCAAACCCAGACGAGTCTCGTCTCACTGGTCAGCTTGATCTGAGGATTGCCCCCTCTGCCTCCCGAAGCTGGAATCACAGGCAGTTAGAACTTCCACTGGACTTACGTGCATTCTCTGGTTTTGAAGCTCCAGCCCTCACACTTTCACAGCGAATACTTTGACCATTGAGCCCTCTCTCAAGCCTTTTTCTCCATGTTAGAGATGAAGAAGCTGAGAATCAGGGAAATAAAGCTGCCAGCCAGGAACTGTACAGTTAAAACACCAGGACAGCAGTTCCAGCCCTCCACCTCCCATCCACCTTGTGATGCTTTATCAAGGTGAATCCGTGTCCCCAAGAGTGCCAGACTTGCAGGGTGGGGAGTAAGGAAAATCGAATGGACTCATCCCTCCCCATCTGTGCCAAGCACACCCTGAAGTGCATAAAGCACCAGGTATTAAGGTTTATGAGTCTATTAATCCGAGGCTTTGGAGGTATTAAAGTTTCATATTGATGATAAACCTCCCCTAATAAAACGTAAGGGAAGGAGGAATAAATCTCCGATTTCAAAGGACCCCAAACCACTTAAACAATTGCAGGGAAGATGGATGTGAGCAGCAGTGAGGGGATGATATGTCTTGTCCAGTGGAGGGTACTTTGGCAAAGTGGTTTTTGCTTCTGCTAAGTGGTAGAGATAAAATGATGGATGTGAGCTATTGATTCCATGCGAGTCTGCATGGGGTGAGCACAGCTGGAGGAGGAAGGAGCCCATGGTGTGGCTGAGAGCTGCTGAATATGTATCAGGAGAGGAGCCGGTGTTCGGTGTTCATGAGGCTGCCTCCACCCGGCAGGGAGAGCTCCTTTGCTTTCTGGAGTTACTGACCAAGTACTTGGAAGTCCGTTTCTCCCACCCCATCCTTCCCCTCTTTCCTCCTTATTCTCCCAGATTCTTCCTCTTCTCTCCTCTCCCCTTCCCCTTTTCTTTCTTCTCTCCATCTTCACCCTTGTCTTCCTCCTTTCCTTTCTCTTCCCCTCTTTTCCCCTCACCTTCTTTTCCTTCTTCCTCCTCCTCTTCCTCTTTATCCTTCTTTTACTCTTTTTTCCTCTTTATGTCTCTTCCTGCCTCAGGTAGAAAAGTATCCAAGCTTGTGCAGGCTAGCTCACAGCATGACAGGCTGTTGCAGGCTAGCTCACGGCATCCCAGTCAGTGCAGGCTAGCTCACAGCATCCCAGTCAGTACAGGTGAGCTCTAGGCTGTTGGTTTAAACACAGCCCAGGAGGATCATTCTGATCTTGTCATTTACAAGCCTGTGACCTTGGACCATTTCCTTCGTCTCCTTAGACCCCATTCAAGTCTTTAAAAAAAAATCCATCATTTATTTTCAAATAGTTTTAGATTTTCAGAGAAGTTGCTGAGATGGTCGAGAGAGTTACCATATCCTTGCTCCCAGCCCTCCTCTGGCTAACATCATACACTACCAAGGTACATTTGTCAAAGTTAATGGACCTGTGTTGATGCATGGTTATTAGTGAAAGCTGGTGCTTCATTAGGGCCTATGCATTCTTATCTCGCACCCACTTCCTATTGCAGGATTCTCCCTAGGGTGTCATGACACCAAGTCCTCTGTCTCCCTGTCCATCTTGTTTGTAGTGACCTTGATGCTCCCGGGGAAGACCTATCAGCTTCATGAAGAATATCCCTGTGACACCAGATTTGGGGAGGATGACCAGAGAGCGGATGTAAGCTTCTTCAGGCACAGGGAGGGGCAGCTACCAACATGGCTCCACTCTTGATGTTGACCTTGGTCTGGCTAAGAGCATGCTTAGGCTGTCATTTGCACACCATACTTTGTGTGTCTTCTTGTGCCATGGAGGGACACAGCACCTCTAGTGCTCATTGCAAGGGTGACATTTTACTTCTTCTGGGTGGAGGGCTCTGGCACATAAATTATTTGGAGTCTTTCTGTACTGGATATTTGTGCATTTCCCCACATTCATTTATTCAATCATTTATTTACATCAGTATGAAGCAGATTTTTGTTTTATATCCTGAGTTACAATCCTATAGTATATTATTTATTTTGTTGCTCAAATTGTTCCAATTTCATTTGGAACTTACTATTTTTTTTCTCATGGAATTATTTTTTTATAAGGAATAAATGTGTTAATCAGGGCTGGGAATAGGGCAAGGTAAATAAGTGCTATGAAATTTAACAGGATGTCAACCAAAAAAAATAGCATCCCACCCTCTCTAGTTGAAATAAATAAAACATTAAGGCAATTTTTAAGAAATCATAAAGAATGAAACAAATTTTACAATGAATGAAGTATCAATATTTATACTGAGGCAGACTCTGTAAGGCTGTAAGTCATTAAGCCAGCTGTCTAGTATTTAGTATATATGTAATAGATGGCTCCTGTCAATGCATGTGGAGCCCATTAGGGACTTTCTGCCACTGAGATCACCTGCACCTGCCTTGGTGGTGGAGCACAAACATCGAGTTATCCTGTAGATCAGCCGAGGGACCCACTGGCTCAGCCAGGCTCACTCAGTGTCTGGTCTTTGGCTAGCTGTTGGCTGATCTTGGTTGGCCGCAGTGGGAATGGCTGGGGAAGGCCTGTGTCTGTCCTGTGTCTCTCCAATACTTGTCCTGTCACAGACGTTCTGTCCTGGGTGTGTCCCCTTGCAGATGAGGGACAGTGAAGGAGGTAGAGCCCTACAAAGCCTAGGCACAGAATGGCACTTCATCGTTTCCTGGACACAGGAAATCACTTAGCCGGATTTCAGCGGGAAAAGCAAGAAGGATCACCTCTTTTGTGAGAGGAACCCCAAGTCATGTGGTAGAAGACAAGGGGTGGAGACGTGTGTGTGTGTGTGTGTGTGTGTGTCTGTCTGTCTGTCTGTCTGTCACTGTGATCAAATATCTGTCAGAGATGCAACATCAGGAAGGAAGGATTTGCTTTGGCTCATGGCTCAGAGGGCACAGTCCCCATGATGGGAGGCCAAGGGACTGGTGTGGCTCAGTCCACATGATGGGAGCTTGTGGCTCGTTCATGCCACAGCCAGCCAGGAAGCAGAGAGTGGTAGACAGAACTGGAGGTATGCTATCACCCTCAAATGCTTGCTCCTAGATGTAAGCACATCTCACATCTAGGTGGTACCTTGTAAAGGTGTCTTCCAAAGCAGCACCACACCACCTGAGGACCAAGTGTCGGGACATGTAAGCCTGGGGGCGGCAATAGCAGTGGAGAAGCAGGGAGGGGCCCTTTTGGTGTCAGTTTGTGGGAGCTGTTTTCTGTGCTGAAGGAGCACCAGCGCACCCTGGGGAGCTAGCAGCAGAACAGCAATAGGTGATGGTCATGGCAGTAATAATGGATGGGAAGCAGGAAGATTTTATCCTGCCTCTTGGGGGCCCTTGGCTCTCTGTGGACATGTGGACAAGAAGGGTGTTTTTGACACCTTGGGGAGATTCTGGCCATTACCGCAGCTTTTCCACTTCTGTGGTCAAGTCCAAGAAAGAAATTCTGCATGGGACATAGCAACTGAGAAGATAGGAGGCATCTGCTATAGCTGTCTCTTAAGGGTCCCCTTGTTCAGCACACTGGCTCCTCATATTAAACCAACAGCCCCCATTTTGCAGATGGAGGCTGTTTTAATTGAGATATTGGAAGACTTGTTTCCTTAATTTCCTGCAAATGGAAAATTCTCCTGCCTGATCAATTTGGGTCAGTTTGATGCAGTTGCTACTCCAAATGCAGTTTATCTAGGGGTATTCACGCTAAAAATCAATATTCAGTACTGTGAGGAGATGCCGCACATTCTGCTGCAGTGGAACTCTGGAAAAACTCTGAGGCTGGCAGGACTCAGTGCTGGAAAGCACCACCCAATTTGTCAGGAAGAAATTCCCAGCCCTCTTCACCTGACTGTTCAGGCTTGGGGCTGGGACCTTCCACACACAACATCTCAGTCCTCACATACATCTCAGTGAGATCGATCATCTGTTAGTATTTTACTTTCACAGGTGGAGAAACTGAGGCATGAGACAGTGTCATGGACCCAGTGATCGGTAGGGTCAGAAAGTGAGTCAAAGAGCTCTACCCAGATGTTGGCCCTCCCTCTCGAAAGTTCAATGTGGCAGGTGATGCTAGTCTCCCACATTCCTTTCTGTTCTGGTAGGGGGTAGTAGACAAGGAGCACTGGCTGCATTCAGTGGGCTTCTGGGTCCTATAGCTGGTTCTAGGACAGGGACGCTGACCCCCACCCCCAGGAAGCCAGCTTGATGGTAAATGTCTATGTTGCAAAATCAGGCCAACTTATTCTCCACCATTTCCCTCCTCCTGTCACTTCCTGTCTACATTATTTTTATTATTTTTATATGGTTTTGTGTTTTTGGAGACAGAGTCTTCTTATGTAGCTCAGCAGATCTCAGCTCTTTCTCCTCCTGCCTCAGTCTCTGGAGTGCTAGGATTGTAGGTATGCACCACACATCCATCCCTTCCTGTCTCCCGGGTCACTTCCTGTGTCCTGTATTCCCCTATGTCCCTTCACACCTGATCTTCTGTTTCTTTCTTGCAATTGGCCCTGGGCAAGTTCCAGTTTTTGAACTGTTTAGTAAGCACAATAAAATTAATTTTAGAGTAATAATAGGAATTAAACGTGATCGTGTTTAATTTTCATTTCTCAGAGAAGGCATTTAATAAATCCTGGTTCACCCCTTGGCTCTTCTCCTTCCTGGTTCCTGTTTCCAGAAGCCTCCTGAGTGAATTGGTGCATACAGAGGCATGGCAGAACCAAATATGGATTTTAGGAGACCTCTGGTGAACACAGGGCACCAGAGCAGGCTAAGTGCACAGAGCAGTGGTTCCCAAGCTTCCTAATGCTGAGACCCTTTAATACCATTCCTCATGCTGTGGTGACCCCCAACCATAAGATTATTTCATTGCTACTTCGTAACTGTAATTTTGCTACTGTTATGAATCAAAATGTAAATATCTGCGTTTTCCAGATGCGTTGTCTTCAGCAACCCCTGTGAAAGGGTCGTTCAATGCCCAAAGGGGTTGTGACCACAGGTTGAGATCCACTGGCATGGAATTCATCCAGGGTCAACTCAGGTTACATCTCCCAGCAGGATTGGGGCCTGGAGTTGGATTGAAAGTACAAGGATGGCTCAGCCCTTCCAGGGCCCTTCCCACGACTCCTCATTCCTGCCCTGTATCTGCACAGTACTTCATTACTGCAGTAGCGTGGCTCCCTCTGCTACACACACACACACACACACACACACACACACACACACACACACACGTTTGTGCAGATCATGAAGCAGCACAGTCATGTGTTGAGGTTGGGGAGGGGAAAATGGGAGAAAGAGAGGAAGAGTTCCTTTCTTAGAATCTTGGCTGGAGGATGGCAAGGAATGACTTCCTATTATGCACTGCAGGGCTTGTTTGTTACAGCAGCTATAACAAACTGACCAGTGCTACTAACTGACCAGTGCACCCTTGCTTCTCCTCCCCTTGTCTCACTGCAGGGCAGAGCAGGGGTTAGTACAGTCGTCTAGCCTGTCCCTCTAGCAGCTGGGGGATAAGGCTGTAGGCCATTCAGACCCTTTGCATGATTCCTGACTTGTGTGTGTGTGTGTGTGTGTGTGTGTGTCTGCTTTGTGATGGTGACCCATGTCCATAGGCCTAGGATTCTGGCTGTATGCTCCAGGCAATGAGCATGACACTCTGAAGATAGCTATCATCTGAATTGTAAAAACACGGGGGTTCTCTAGAAAACACCAGCAACTGCTGCATTTCTGAGAAATGCTATTGCCCTGAATCCCCTACCAGGGTGTGTAGTGTTCCCTCGGAGTAGCTAATCGTGCCCTTGTTGTCATTAAGTGCCACTAATGGGTGCTCAGCTTCCAAACGCCTACTTACTGTGTGGATTTAGTCATCCTAGAGGATTGCTTGCTAGTTAAATAATGCAGGATTTTGAAGCAGTTTCCTAGAGTTTGTGGGCAGAAGGCGGGGATGCTGTGTCCAACAGACTCCTGGTGCAGGTGTCCCTTGAGACTCTTCGATGGAGATTCACAAAGCTGGTCCTCAGTGCCAGTTCTGAGCTATAGTGTCTTCCTGTTTTCCTTTGGGTGTGTGGGAATTACTGTCCCTGGGCGCCAACAGAGGCAGCTGACTTACAGAGCTGGCATGGAGGATGCGTTTCTCAGGAAGTACATCCAAGGGCTCCATGTATCTCATGGGTGCCCATCACATATGTACGTCCCTGGCATTGTTTATGGATATGGAGTATGTAGATGTTTTCTTTTCTCTGTTAATGGATGCTGATGACACGAGAAGACCCGTTCTCAAGTAATGAAGAACCAATGGCCAAGCAACAGGAAAGTGTCCTCAAGCACCTTAGCCATGAAGGATGTGCAAATTACGAGCACACCAAGATCCCATCTCATACCAGTCAGAATGGCTGTTACAGAGTAAACAAACAATAGCAAATGCCGGTGAGAATGTGGGGAAGCGGGAACCCTCATACACACCTGGTGGAGATTTAAATTGGCACAGCCACTGTGGAAACCATCGTGGACTCAAGAAGTTCCTCAGGAGACTGAAACATAACTACCACGTGAGCCAGCTCCAGCATTCTCCCATCTGCCTGAAGTCAACACACCTCAGAGTAACTACACATGTTTGCTGAATCGCTGTTCACAACAGCTAGGTTACAGAATCAACCTAGGTGTATGCCCAGCTTTTGAAGCAATCCTTCAGGCTTCCTGGCTCCTGTCGGGGAGTTACAATCCTCCTACACCCGAGGTTCTAGGGACTTGTCTAGTGCAGCGGTGGTGCAGAGGAGGAAAAGGAGACACCAGGAACATTGCACCGTGCTCAGGAGGCCGGAGTAAACAGTCACTCTTTACCCACACTTCTTCGTTTCCCTATTCTGGGGAAATGGTGGGAACAGTTAATGTGTTATCATGAGGGGATATTGAGGGTGTTTTTCGTTGTCCTCCACTACATTCTTGTGTTGGGCAAGAGTAAAGACACTAAATTCAAACTTTGAATTCCACTTAGATCCATTTTCAACATCATGAACTTGGAAACTTGTGCTCCTAACTGGGAAAAAAGTGACAAGGAACCTTTCTGACAACTTTCTTCTGGACATAAGGAAACCAGGAACTTAACAACGAGGACGTCAACAAGCTCTGTGTCTGCAGTGTGTGTGTGTGGAGGGTTGCAAGCTCTGTGTGTCGCCGAGTGCATGTGTGGAGGGTTTGGATATGACAGGGGAAAATGATTTCTGATCTGAAGGAAGTCTATCTCAGTATTTAGCCAGGATCAAAGAATCTGCTCACTCCGTGGTCACTTTCTTCCTGCTCTCAGTCCTGGGCAGCAGGCAGCAATCTTTCCAAAGTGCACAGACAGTTCAGAATGGAGGCGTTCAATAGCAAGAGTGCTGTAACAGCGAGACAGAGGGGGACTCAGCGCCCATTTTAAAATGTACAGATCTAGTCTTCCACACCGTCTGGGGCTTCTACAGTGTCTGTTTATACCTCCCAGTGCAGATTTCTCCTGGCTGTGGACTCTGCCTGCAGACTGTCCACGGTTCTGAAGAAGGTAGACCATTCCATGTACACACACATCTGGAAAGATTGGTGTCCTGGCTTCCTTTCTCTTACTGTAATGAAATACCCTGGCAGAAAGCAACACAGGGGAGAAATGGTTTATTTGCCTCACAGTTCTAGGTCACAGTCCATCACTGTGGGGAAATCAAGGCAGTAACTTGAAGCATCGTGTCCACAGTGACAAGCAGAGAGAGAGAGAGAGAGAGAGAGAGAGAGAGAGAGAGAGAGAGAGAACATATGTGTCGTAGCTTGCTCTCCGCCAGCCTCCACGGTGCTGGGATTACAGGCAGCTTTATGAGGGCTTTGGGTATCAAACTCTGACCCCTATTCTTGGAAGCAAGAACTTTATCCATCTCCCCAGTCCCCAAATCTGCAGTTTTAAGGAGCCCTCTGGCTGCCTGCCCTGTGTGTTAGGATGAGAGGTGCTGGATTAGAGAACCAAGCACATAATTTCACTTGACCTCTGGCTCTAATTCTTTATATTTTGCTCTAATTAAGCATTTTAGTGCAATTAAAAAAATCTAAGCAAAGATTTCTACCTCAGTTAAAGCCACATGTAGAGGAGCAGGCCTGGTGAGCTCTGTCTTAACTGACTTCATAGGCGAGCCCTGTGCTCTGAGTAGGGTCCTGTTTGAAGGTCTGAGCCCCTACTGGGTATTTCCTGACTCTACCTTCTCCTCTTTAATGTGTCACACTGGATTACATACGGCCATTTCCATGAGAATATATCAATGTATTTTGAGCACACCCCACATTCCCTAACACTCCCCCTCCTGTTAATCTTCTTCATTCCCCTACATAGTTTTGACTCACATAAACCCCAGGCCCACAAATGAGAGAAGACTGTATTTCTAAGACTGACTCAATTTGCTTAACTCTGCAGTCTCCCATTATCCTGCCATTTCCCTGTATTTTCAGGATACCTAAGCTATGGACCCACCCAGGTATCCATCAATAGAGAAATGGATAAAGAAAATGTGGTTTGTCCACACTGTGGATTTTTTCCCAGCTGTTTCTGGACTTTCTGAACACCATGAAACAGCCTCCCTCTTCCTCATGTGGAGTCATCTCTATTAATAGGTCAGATATCAATTTCACTGTACATTGATACTCTTCCACTCAAACTAGGAAAACAGCAAGAGAGCAGACTCGAAGTAGATAAAAAGACCCCCAATACTTCCTGTTACTCACCCTACACTGATTTTAAGCAAGGGGACGGAGAGCGGTCGGCTTGTAATAGCAGCGCCTTGAGCTTTGCAGTAGGCAGGTCGACTAGGATGCTTAGTTCCTCTCTGGTTTTGTTGTTGCTGTCTTACGTCCAAGATCATCAGGAAGGCAGGGTCCCAGAAGGTTAGGGTCGTCCCAGGGAGCCAGGCGGGGAAGGGTTATTAGAAGAACCACTCGTAAGGATTAGAGGGGTGTATAGCTGAAGTTTTCTCTGGTCCTACCCAGCCCCACGGACCCCGCAGCCACTTGTAAAATAATCACTCAGAAGCTTATATTAGTTAAAACTGCTCGGCCATTAGCTCAGGCCTACCACTGACTGGCACTTACATTTAAACTCAGCCCATTTCTGTTCATCTATATGTTGCCACGTGTTCCGTGGCTTTACCTGTGTGCCGTTACATGCTGCTCCCTGGACGGCGGGCTGGCGTCTACTCTCACCTTCTTCCTGTCTCTCCCTTTGAATTTCCTGCCTGCCCCTAAGGTGCCTTGCCATAGGCCGAACGGCTTTATTAATCAACCAATCAGAGCAACACAAATTCACAGCCTACAGAAAGACATTCCCCCATCAGAGATGAGTACCTGGTTATTAGAAGAACCACTCCTAAGGATTAGAGGGATGAGTACCTGGAGGTATGGGGAAGACATCTGCTCCCTCAAGCCTGTTGTGGATTAAGCGTGGAATGTCCACCATGGGCTCATGTGTTTGGACACTTGCTCTCTGGTTGGTGGCTCTGTTTTGAAAGGTTGTAGAACCTTTAAGAGATGGAACCTTTCAGGAGGAAGAGGGTTACTGGGGAGCGGGCCTTGAGGTTTAATAACCAGGCCGCATCTTTGTCTGTTTTCTGATTCCTGACTGCAGATGCAGTGTGACTTGCCACCTCATGCCTCCCTGCCGTGATGGACCGTGCCTCCTCAAGCTAAAAGCCAACTAAAGGCCTCCTCTCTTAAGGGGTTTCTTGCCAGGTGTTTGGTCCCAGGAAAGTAGCTAAGGTCAGGCCCCTTGGTTCAGGTCACACAGATCAGTCACAAGGACCTTGCCTTAGTCATGGGATAAGCACAGACTGAACATGGCTCTGGTCCCATGAAACATCTTAAAAGTAACTCTCCCACAGACCCAACTGCTTCCAAGCAACCTCACTTCATCTACCAGTAAAACCTCAAACAGAGACAAGGCCGGAGAGACGGCTCAGCAGATGAGGATGCTTGTCAGCCTCCTGTGACCACAAAACCCACAGGAGGAGGCAACAGCTGCTGAAAGTTGTCCTCTAACTTCCACGTGTGCACTGTGGCACACACTGCCCCCGATAACACATTAAAAATGTAATTAAAAATTAAAACAGGACATATACATATATCATATATACATATTATTTATTATAAATTTGTTATATACAAATATAGCAAAAGCAAATATATAAACTACCAAAAAGCAGCAACAAATCAAGCTGTGCCAATGAAGAGTTTCTCCCCCATGAAGCTGTGTGAAGACTTTTCCGGGTTCTACAGAGCTGGAAGGACTCACAAGGGGCAGCCATTGACTGAGGCTTCCAGGTGGAATGCTGGTTTCTATCATAGCAAGGAAAATGGGGCTGGGGTTGAAGGTCAGGGGCAAAGCTGCAGAAAGGAAAGGTCGGTGGCACATGCCTCTAGTCTCAGTACTTGGCAGGGAGAGGCAGGAGGGTCTCTGTGGGTTTGTAACTTAAAAAGGTGCATTTATATTGTAGAGACACTAGGGGCATGTTAGCAATAACTTCATAGTAAGATATGTACTACCAAGACCCACTCAAGACCCAGGGAAACTGACTAACCCTCTATCTGTTTTCATTTTTTGAGACAGGGTTTCATGTAACCCAGGCTGGGATCCTCCTGCCTTCTCTTGCCGTGTGTTGAGATTACAGGCCGAACCACCATACCCAATGACTGAATTTCGAACTGAGGACCTAAGGCATGCCAGGCCAGCGCTCTACCAACCGAGCCACACCTCCCGTTCCTATTTGTAAAGAGTATTTCCACAGTTTACAACCTTCAGATCCACATGGCCCCTCCTTTAGGCCTGACAAGCATTCAGGGACAAGGCCACACTAATTCCGCACAGATTGTTCCAGAAAACAGGAGGAGTGTTCTGACTTCATTCCGTGAGGCCACCAGTCCCCATGCCAAAGGCTGGCAAGGAAACCACAGGCCAATAACTCTCAAGGGGATGGCTGAAAATACTTTGAACAAAATGAGCGAATCTGGTCCAATAACATATAAACTGGATAGGCTGTCATGGCTTGTGCTGTGTTAGTTGGATATTATAAAAAAAATCAACCCATATGCTGAATATAGTTGTGCAGGCCCGTGATCCTAGCATTCTGGAGGCTGAAGCAGGAGGACCTTGAGATTAAGGCTAGCCTGGGCTACAAAATGAGACCCAGTCTGAAGAAACAAAACCAAATCTAAACAAAAACCCAAACCAAACAAACCTAACCCATAAAACTCATCATACTAAGAAATAGAGTGAAACCATGTGATAATGTCAGTGAATGTAGACAGTGTTCCTTAGAACCGAACCTCATCCCATTCCTTAGAACCCATCCTCTGCACCTGATTGAAAAGACTTCCTGGCAGAGAAAGGAAGGAATTTCTCCAGTCTAGCAGAAACAAGCGTCTGAAAACCTCCTCCTCCACAGCCAGACACGGAATGTTCCCTTCAGAGCAGGAAGGACACGGGCTTGCTCCTGCCTTGCTCAGTGCTAGGATGAGTCACTCTAAGAAGGCAAGAGGAAGAAATAAAAGTCAAATTGGAAAGGAGGTAAAACAAACCTGGCTCCACTTGAAGATAAGATGATATCTGTGAAAATCCAGGGAGATCTAAAAGTCACTTGGAACAGGTCACAGAGTTGTGCCCAGTTGTGGGGCAATGAGATCACCATACAGAATCTTGTCTCTCCATGCACCAGCGAGGAGCCACTGGGGTTCAAAGTGAAAGGTACCTGTAGCATGAGTCTTAAAAGTTCTTATTAATAAAATCAAACCCGGCCAGGTATTGGGGTGAACACTGGAAGGTCAGAGAGACAGAATAAGCCACAGCTATCTCACCTCGCTGAATCCTCAGCTGGTCTTGTTTCCTCAGACTGGATGCCCCGAGCCCTCATCCAGAATGGGTCTCAGCTGAACTGCTGCTAGAAGCCTGAAAGCTTAACCAGCCACATGTTTCTCCAGGCCAAAGGCTTCTCCAGGCCAAAGGCCTGCTCAGGCCAAATGCTTCTAGTTTCTGGTCCTCACGCCTTATATATGTTTCTGCTTTCTACCACCACTCCCTGGGATTAAAGGGGTGCTTTCTGGGATTAAAGGCGTGGATCACCATGCTTGGGTGTATCCTTGAACACATGAATTTCTGCCTCTGGAATGCTAGGATTAAAGGCGTATGCTACCACTGCCTAACCTCTATGTTTAATATTGTGGCTGTCCTGTTCTCTGACCCCAGATAAGTTTATTAGCATACACAATATTTTGGGGAACACAATACCCCCACAGGTACCATTGGCAGCGACATCAAAAAGTATGGAATACTTACGGGTAAATCTGACTGAGGGTGGATAAGGTTTATTCGCCGCAAACAATACGATATGTGAAGTACATTACCGAGTAATCAAGTAAACGCTTATGAACCAGAAGGCAGTATAGCACTATGGTGCCAGTCCCTACAGAGTGATCTGCAAATTCAAAATGTAGTCTCAACAGGAGATTTTTTTTTTTGTGGGGGTGGTTAGCAGGGGAGAAATTGACCTGATGATTCTGGAATTTATTTAGGATAATGACAAGAGTCAAAGCAACCCTTTTTTACACAACTTTTGTGTGTGTGTGTGTGTGTGTGTGTGTGTGTGTGTGCGCGCGCGCGCGCGCGTACATGCTCACATGTACATCTGTATCTGGAAGCCAGAGATTGATGTCAGGAATTATCCTCAATTCCTCTTCCACATTATTAATTTAGGAACGGTCTCTCAGTTATACCCAGGACTCACCAATTTGGTTAGACTTGCTGGCCAGTTTGCTCTGGGGATCTCACGCTCATTTATAGGGCTGGAATTCCAGGTGGGCTGCAATGCCCACCCAGCATTTATGTGGGTTCTGGGAATCTGAACTCTGGTCCTTATTCACTAAGCATTGAGCCATCTACCCAGCTCACAAAGCAAAATGGACAAAGTCAGAGGATTCACATTATCTAACTTTGAGACAGTCTGGCATTGGCGTTGAGGCATGTGGTGATGTCAGTGGGGTGGGTGTGGGAAGAACTATCTTTTCAGCAAGTGCTGCTTGGACAGTTGCATATCTGTGTCCCAGCAATGGATTCTAGCCTGTATCTTTTGGCATATCCATATTTCAACAATGAACTCCAGCCTGTATCTTTTGGCATATCCATATCCTAGCAATAGACTCCAGCCTATATCTTGTGGCCTATCCATATCCCAGCAATAGACTCCAGCCTGTATCTTTTAGTATATCCATATCCCAGCAATAGACTCCAGCCTATGTCTTCTGGCATACCCATATCCTAGCAATGAACTCCAGCCTGTATCTTGTGGCATATCCATATCCCAGCAATAGACTCAGTCTGTATCTTGTGGCATAGATAGACATTCACTGTAAGAGATCAGATATACAACCTGAATTGTTGAACCTGATAGGAGACACCAGAGAGGAATCTAGTTGACTTTGGGTTAGGCAAAGATTGTTCGGACATGTCACTGTGATGGTTTCAATGTGAAATGTCTCCAAGGCTGAGGTGTTGAGGGCTTGTCTCCAGCTCATGGTGCTATTCTGGAAGATTCTAAAAACCTGAAGAGGTGAAGACTCACTGGAAGAAGTGGTTCATGAGGCCAGGTCCTTGGGTGTGATGAGAGCCTCAATGGTATATATATATATATATTAAGGGGTTCTATGGGAAAAACAGACTCACTGATACAAAATGAAGCAATACCATTGCCCCTTTGTCTCCCAGGGCAAGATGGGGAAAGCTCCAGACCAAACTGTTCAACCGTGTGCCAGGAAGTCTTCCATGTCCAAGAGAGAGCTCGCGACCCCCCTCCCCCTTCCCTTTTAAGAGGTCTTGTAGGCAGGCAAGAAGCACCACCTCTATCAGGCCAGATAGTCCAAGGTCATGGGTGGAGCGAATTCCCACTACACTTGGGGATGCCTTGTCTCTGTCTTGCCTCCCACCCCACCCCCATCTGCTTTTTCTGCTTACTCTGAGGTGAAGAATCTACTCCACATGGCATGACCTGCCACCATGATGTTCTGGCCAAGCTCATGGGGCTGAAGAACCCCAGGCTGATGGCTCTGCAGTCACAAGCCCAAGCTGTCAACCTTTCTTCCATTCAGTTGTCACTGCTGCACAACAGTAATGAATATAGGTGTTGTCTTTGTTACTAGTCTATTGCTGTGACAAAATGCCATGACCAAGGCAACTCTAATGGAAAGAATTCAACTGGGCACATGGTTTCAGAAAGGTGGCGTCTGTTGTAGTAGAGCGTAGGCATGGCAGCAGGAATGGCAGAGGGCTTACATCTCGTTCTACAAGTAGGAAGCAGAGAGAGAACACACTGGGAATGGTGCACATCTTTTGAAACACACCGCCTCCAACAATGCACCACCTCCTAATCCTTCCCAAACGGTTCCATCAACTGGAAACCAAATATTCAAACAGATGAGCCTGTGAGGGTCAGTCTCACTCACACCACCACAGACACTAAAAGCTAGATCCACTAAGACAAGTTAATTGAGCTTTATCAGAATACAAAACTTGGGTTTTTAAAGCTACATCGTCCAGACAATTATCAGCTTTAGACTGGGAGAAAGTATTTGTTCAATTTAAAATGGAAAGAGTTATATCCAGAATGAATAAAGAATTCCTCAAACTCACCTGTAGGAAAACCACAGATAAAACGATGATATGATGTTTGAGTAGACTCCATCCAATTAAATGTGTGTGGCAAATAATCACAGAAAACATATTTACCACCATTAGAGAAGTAGGAGCCGAGGCTGGTGGTACGGCTCAGTGGGTAAGGGTGCTTGCTGCTGAGTCTGACCTGCATGGCTGAGGGAGAGGGCAGCTCCTACCAGTTGTCCTCTGACCTCCATGAGAGCCACGGCACCCTCCCACAAAATAAATGTAAATGGAACCCAGACCACAGTGCAGGACCACTGAAAGTCTAATAGAGGGACTGAAGCCTGGAAAGCAGACCACACAGAGCAAGAGCAAGGGTGAGCAGGACCTGAGACTCCCACAGGGACATCGATGGGTGTGTCCAGTGGTTTGTCAGTCTTTTAAGTTAGCTGAACATCACCCTACCAGACTCTCTAGTTATTTAACTCTTGGAGTGGCAACTTAAGAGAAAGGAAAACATAAACCCAAACAAATGTGTGCATGAACCCAAAGGTCCATCACCATGGGGACAGAGAAAACCAACTGTGGTGTGTGCTTGTGATGAACTAGCATTCAGCAATGGGAATGAGTGGCTTTCACACAACGTGCAGCAGGGTGCCTGACTCTGAAAGGCTTTGCTCTGAGTCAAAGGTGCCAGATTAAGAAGACTTCATACCACGTCTTCCTCCTCTGGATATGAATTCTAAAACTGCAAATGAATCCACAGTAACAGGAAAGCAGATCATGGTTGCCTAAAGCCTGAGTGGAAAGAGAGGGGGCAGGGTTAAAAATAGGGTAAAATCCTGGAGTAGCCAGCTGATAGAGTGCTTACTGGGCATGCATGAAGCCCTGGGTTCAATTCCTGGCACCACATAAACTAGATATGACAACACAGTCCTGTAATTCCAGCTTGGAAGGTGGAAGCAGAAAGATAAGAAGTTAAAAACCACCTGCAGCTACGTAGGGAACTTGAAGCTAGCCTGGGTTACATGAGACTGTCTCCAAACACACTTTCAAAACAGGTAGAAACCTAATACAAACAGTAGTACCAATTTGCATACATCAAATGGCTAAACACACATATATATCATAATAAATAATCCCTTACCCTGAAAAAGAACTTAAATTTGATGTGACCATGGGGCACTGGAGGGGAGGGCATGCAGTCTGTGAGCTACTGTGATGAGTGGAGCAGGGTATTGAGATATTTGAATCTTATGACATCAAATGTGGATAAGTGTGAATGGAGCCTATGAGCAAGCCTGAGGGACGGCGGCAGGGGGGATGCCTGCACACGTCCATGTGTCTAATCTCAGCTGGTCACGGCTCTCTGTTCACCCCGTGTTTCTTACAGATGCAATCATGCATGAAAAAATGCAAAATACATTCTGCTCAGATTGTTCCCCAGTGTGTCAGCTGAGGTGGAACAAATTCACATCCTTAGAACAAGGACCAATGCAGGGTTGATTGGCAGTGGGGAGGGGCTGTGGAAGGGGTGCTGGCTCAAGGTCACTTCCAGCGGGGCTTCCTAAACTGTCGACGACACGACCACTTTCTACCCCTCAGATTTTTGTAGAACATGGGTAATATAATGTAGGTGTTGACTGATAATAATTCATAAAGAAATTTATTTTAAAACAGTTCTTTAGAATATGTATAATTTTACCATTCCTCAAAAACAAATACATTTGCATACTAATGAGATGGGTGTGCTTGTTTTAAATACATAATCAAACCTTGACTGGATATTTATACTGCAGGACACAGATCAGCTTCAATGTCTTTCATTCTCTCTCTGTGTGTGTGTGTGTGTGTGTGTGTGTGTGTGTGCAGGCACACATGTGTCATAGCACGCATGTGGAGGTCAGTTCTCTCTTCCCAGTCTGTGTGTCCCGGGGGATCAACTCAGGCCATCAGCCTTGGCAGCAATAATGTTCATGCCCTTTTCCCTCTGCATCATCTCCTCACCACTTCTTCAGTGTTTCTCAAAGTTTATCGATATTTTGATTTTATAATCCTTAGCTCCAAAAATGCTGCTTTGCATACCTCCATGGTAGGAAATGGGGGAAGCATGTTTAGGTTTGATTCAGGAGCTTTGGGAATTCTACTCCAATCCCAAGACAAAATTAACATAATGGGTTTTTTTTGATAAACAACAATTTTTAAAATTAAACATTCAAACACAACACAACCCCCAAATAGGCAAATTTGATATTTACATGCTGAGGAGTGGTAAAAGGAGAATGTTAAAATTTCCAGAATTAAAAGATGTTTCTATCTAGGCAGAAGCCTTTGCATGTGCAGTAAAACACCAGAGTAGTTAATGTGATATTCCAGAGTCTGAGCTGAGATACCTGGCAGACTGTGGTCTGAGAGCATGGTGCATAGTGGGAATGCTGTATATTCAGAACCAAGACTGAGGTGAAGTCTTGTGATGCAACACTGGTGAACACTGCCAGAAGCATGCCAGTTGTTGTAAGCTGCAGGATTGTAGTGAGAAGTCAGCTGAACATGGTAAAGCTATACCTGGAAAAATCAAGGCATTCTTCCAGAGGAACCCAAATCTCAAGGAGTTTTGATGTTATTTGGCTTTTAATATATAGTATTTGGTGTTATTCAGCTTTTAATATATCAACTGTTTCCTGCTATGAATTTCATGTATACTCATAATTTCCCCAAGAACTTTTAACAGTGTATTTTACCTGAAATTCTTCTCAAGCATCCTAGGCCTAGGAGACAGGTGAACTTAGGTGTATAGCTTTGTTTCTTGGCAAATGAACCTCAGACCCTCCTTTCCCTCATAGCCCATGAGGCATTCCAGGGCAATTGACCCCAAAAAAAAGGGGTTTTTTTTTTTTTTACATACCAGGTGCAATGTAGCTATGAGGCAGTTTCCTAGCTCTGAGCAGAGTTGATGTTGAGTTCCTTTTGGTTGTTGTGTATTCAGAAATCTTTACTACTGCCCATTTTTGTGACCCCCCAATTTTCAGTCCTATATGCAGCTGGGACCTGAAGTTTAAGAAACTGGGTGGAGGAGTGGGAAGGAGCTGTACCATGTCAGGAATGCCACACATACTACTTGCCTTTACCTTGCAACTGTGAGCTAACTGATAGTCTTCAAACCTGCCATTCTCTGTCGCTATTGCTACAAAGATGGCATTGGACCTGTGGCTCATTCTGTGGTGGCTTTGAGTTGACCTGACCTCTAAAGTCTGCTCTATGCCATAAGCCATCAAAGAAATGGGACTGCCCAAGTGAGGACATAGGAAAGGATGCTGGCTGCCCCAGAATCAGAGACCACATGGATGCCAATTCAGGATGCCATTTCAGCCCCAGCCATCAATAGAATCACAGGTGTCCCAGCCAGATTGCCCTCACATCCACTGTGTCCTAGTTCAGACCTGTAAGGTTAAAGCAAATGAAGTCTGAGAACAATGTTGCTAATTTAACCAATAGCTTCGTACTGGTTTGTTGAGCATCTACTGTGTATCAGGTACCAATTTTGATATAGAGAACAGAAGTCCTTGCTTCTGTGGAGTTTGTATTCTGTGGAAGAGTCAGACAAATGACTGCTAGGCTGGTTTCCCCAGGGAACATAATCAGAAACAAACCAACAATAACAATAAAAGCTCATGCTTCCCATGAAAAATACAGCTCCCTTAATTTTCACAGAGCATCCTTGAAGGAGGTGAAAGGCCCTGACAGGACCTCTTGGTGAAAGCTAGCCTTTTAAGAAAGAGGTTAGGGGATGCTTGCAGTCAATGGCTGAAGATCAGGGAAGGGCACAGCTACCTAGGGAGGCCTGTGCTCAGAAACACAAGGTGTCTCTTGTGCATTGAAGGCTGGGGGAGCTCTGTAGACACCTGTGGTTCAATCCGATTCCTGAAATGCCCACCCCATGGTCCTTAACTTGCTCCAAGCTTTCTTTTGGGGATCTTGCCCCAGTTTCCCCCTGATCTAGAGAATGGTATGAGGAAGGGTTGAGCCAAGCACCCTACTTCTGCATAATCCCAGGCTACAGGCACACCACAGGTGGGATGTGCTGCAAGCACATGCTTATGAAGACTTCCATTGAGGTGGCAGGTTACACTGGATGGGATACAGGATGCACACAGGACCTGGGTACCCCAAAGCTGCTGGATTTTCAGGCAGGGGTACAGCAGTCAAGTGAGAGGGATAACACAGTCCTGCCCTCTTTTATTTGAGACATGGTCTCACGTAGGTTTGGTTGGCCTCAAATTCACTCTGTAGTGAGGATGACCTTTAACTTATGATCTTCCTGCCTCTGCCCTTGGAACTCTGGGATTACGTGTTCACATCACCATGCCAGGCATAGGCAGTGCTGGGGATTGAACCCAGAGCTTTGTGCATGTCAGGAAGTGCCCTGTTGACTGAGCTAGATCTTGGTCCCACACAGCCCATTTTTACTGCTCCCAAACTGTGGTGTCTCATCTGAGGCAAGTTCCAGCCACCTTGGGATATTGAGAACTTCAGCTCAGTGGTAAAACACTTGCTGTCATGCACAAGGCACAGTACTCTACCCCACGTTCCAACTATTGTCCACTTTGGACCGTGTCCACCATATGAGGCCCTACTCTTTAGTGACTTTCTTTCAGTTCATTGCTAAGTGTGCGTTTCTAGGCCCTGTGAGTTTGGGAGGCAACCTCAGCTCTATCTTTATTACCTGTGGATGAACCATTATATTTTACTAGGATTTTGTTTATTTTATTGAATATTATGAATAATAATAAGATCCCAACGTGCCAGGGTGAAAATAAGATAATATAGTTAGCTTGGCCTGGTACAAGCAATCAATGTGAGCTGGTATCTCTGCCCCTGCCATTTAAGACATCATGTCTGAGGTGACCTGATGTGGTGAGGCTGGCACATGGACAGGTAGCTCTGTCCTCACAGGCTGGCATAGCGAAGTACATGTGAAGAGCTGTCCTGACCCAATGGCGCCATTCTCAGCCCTTCTTTTGGGCCTGAGCACACTTGATCATGGACACAGTGGCACAGATAACCTGAGCTCAGCCCATCCTATGTCTAGCATGGCGTTGGGGAAGTCATTCGGACCACAGAGAGGCCTTGGCTCGCCAGCTCCTTGCTCACTGTGCACTCCTGTTCTCATTATTGCTGGGCAGAGCTGGGGCACGCTGGTCCTCATGGCTCATAGCCTATGTTGGATGGAGGGGCCTTACATAGGTCCTAGAAGGGGAAGGTACATTTTTAAATACAACTTTAAGACTTAGTGCCTTTTTCTTTTCTACAGCAATGGGCTTTGAACCCAGGACCTTCTGTGTGCTAGGCAAATGCTCTTGAACTACACCTTGGTAATGCACTTTTTAAAATTTAAAATAAAAAAGTAATGTTGGGGATTGAATCCAGGCCTGCAAGTTCCTCATCCTTTATTGGCCTCTATTGGCCACAACCCCAATCTTTATCTACTTTTTGCTTTGAGATAGGGTCTCACTAAATTGTACAAGCTGGCCTTGAGCTTGTGACCCTCCTGCTTCAGTCTTCAGAGTAGTTGGGATAACAAGCCTGAACCACCAGCCTGGGTCCAGCTGTGACATGTTTACTGCAGGCAGCTCCTGGCTGTCGCGCTGCTGAAGTGAGTGTAGGCATGAAGACGGGACACTTTAGAGGAAGTAGACAGCTTGTTTGGAAAGCCCTTTCTCTGTGCACCAGAGTTGGTGCTGGGGCATCAGGAACATGCATGTGTTAAGGAACGTGTTTCCATGTTTCCCTCTATGGTCTCGAAGGTCTGTGCAGCAATCCTGGGCACACGAACGCAGATGCTGCTTTGCCTGAAAGCACTTCTAGACCTGCCATCCACCAAGAGATCAAAGGGCTCTCAGCCAGCGAGTCATGACCGCCCACCTCCCTGTAACTGTGGAAACCGAGCTGTCAGCCCAAGGAGATGAGGCTCCGCTTTGTTCTGGGGCTCGTGCTCCCACAGACAACCATTTTGGGCCATTTGTCATTAGTTCGGAGAATGGGAAACTATTTATACCACACCCCTCACCCTGCACCACCTTTACTAAGAACACACACACATACACACACACACACACACACACTCTTGGTAAATAGGCAAGGACAGCTCTGCTCTGTTAGTTGTCTGTGTATCTCAGGGACCTGTTTAGTAGGCTGAGCAGTGCTTAGCTGGGATGCCTGCCCTGTCCTCTCTGGAGTCACAGCACCGTGTCCTGTGCCTCCACCCTCAAGCACTTCAAATGAAGGCCAGATTTAATGTCCTTTCCCCACGGTGTTTCTTGGGACGTAAGATGAGGGCTGGGAAGGGGGCATGGTTAGCTAAGTGCTTGCTGAACAAGCATGAGGACCTCAGTTTGGTCCCCCAGAACCCACATAAAAAGCCAAACATGGTGGAGCGCACTTAAAACCCCAGTTCTGGGGAGGGAGAGACAAGAGGTGGATCCCTGATGCTCACTGGCCAGCCAGCTTAGACAACTGGTAAGCTCCAGGTTCAGTGAGAGACCTTGTCTCAAAAAACCAAGATGGTTGGGACTGCTGTTCCTTTATTGGGGGCTGGCAAGATGGCTCAGTAGGCTCAGCCCTGGTGACCTGGGTTCAATGCCCAGAGTTCACATGGCAGAAAGAGGGAACCTATTGCCAGAGTCCGCAGAGTGCCACACATGTGCGCGGCATTTGAGCATATGCACACATACACACAAAATAAATAAATGAGTGTAATTAAAAATTTAAAAGCATGTAGCACGGATAGCTACTAGGAAACAACACTTGAATTTGCCCTCTGGTCACCATATACATGAGCCCACACATGAACACATGTATGCTTGCACACAGATGCCGTGAAGAAGAATTATTTTTGTGGCCGAATGTGTTTGGGAAGTTCTGCAGTCTGTATTTCTTCCTTTTCTGTTGATACACAACTTCTGTGTGCATGCATACATTTATAACGTATTTAAAGGTTCTGAGCTGGCTTGGGGCCTAAACTCTATGAGCTCGGTTGAAGCTGGAGCATCTCCAGATTCATTTGAGTTCCTGAAAAACTGAGGAGAGTTTTGAGTTTCTTTCCCTTCCTTGGCATGTCAAAATGCACAGAGGTGAGAGACAGGGGCATGGATAAGGCAGATGGACCTTGAGTGGCATCCTGAAACCTGGAGATGGACCACAAACAAAGGAAACAGGGAGAAACGATAAACTGTGAGTCGAGCTGTAAAGAAAGAGGCAGCTGGGTAATACAGAGAGTGATAGAAATCCATAAAACAGGGGTGGGCTTCATGAGAGATGAGAGGGCCACCCCGAGGAGGTGGCTTTTAGCAAATCAGCATAGCTTATAGTGGAGGCAGACATATGGAATGGGACATAAAGAGTTGGGTGTGTGTGAGTGTGTGTGTAAAGGCCCCGAGGCACTGATACCGTTGTGGAGTTCTAAGAGGTGTCTGAAGTACTGTGGCATGTGCAGTTTGTCTCTGTGACCAGAGCAGTTCCTAAGACAGGAGTGGAAGGCCTGAGACAAAGTTGACAAGCAAGACTGGCCCCTTTTCTTGTCAAGGGGACTCTAAACATGGTTCTTGTAAAAGATCTCTGCTCTGGGCAACCTCTGGTCCTGATGTCACTTCTGGCTTGGGAATAGGACTCTAGCCTGTTGCTCCATCACTTGGCAAAGGGTTGTCTCTGTGGCTTTCTGGGCCAAGTCCTCAGTACTCACTGAGGTGTGTGACCCAGACTCCCTCAAGGGCCAATAAAGAGACATTCACATTCTCTGCTGGGTCTCAGACATCTGTGAGATGTCACCTTGAGAAGCCCTGCCCCACCTGCTAGCTTTGGAACTCATAAGTGTTAGGCCTCCATGGGTGGCACATGTTGCATGCACTAACCTATAGGTAGCCCAGGACTTGTCACACTTGACAAAATTCTCTGCAGCCATAGTGGTTATGTGCAGGTTGGCTGAGGTTGGTCCCTGGGGCCCAAGAAGGAATTGAATTTTCTCTCTGTTTTTGAGACAGGGTCTCACTATGCATCTCAGACTGGCCTCGAATTCCTGATGTTCCTTCCTCTGTTTCCCAGGCATTGGGACTACAGGTGCATGCCAACTCATCCACTAGATGCACCGTTAGCTTAGGGGAGGCTCCTGTAGTCAGGGGATCTTTGGCCGAGGACATCAGGTGCAAAGAAAACTGAGTGGAGACCCTGCCCCTTTGTCGGGGAAAGCAGTGTACCCCCATTCCTGCTTGTAGCCTGTTGAACTCTTTATTTTTGTCTATATTAGATATACCTTAAAGGCCATGATTACCCACAATTTAGAGACCCTTCCTTTGTAGTCTAGTGTGGTTGTAAACCCCAAATCTGAAATACAGTTCACAGGATAAGAAATCCATAAATGGACTTACTTATAAACTTTTAAAATCAAGAAGTACAAAGCCACAGAATTACCACAGTGCAAGGGGACACACACCTCTGGGGTCATCTGTGGCTGGAGCTTACCCACAGGGTGAGGGAACTCATCTATATTTCTTCCTGGAGGTTGGCACAGTCCCAGCTCTGGAGGTTCCTAGGGCCTCAGGTCTGTCACTTGAAATAGAAACAAACTGCCCATGGCTCCTTCTCCCTGCTGGTCAGATCTACCCACGACCTTATGAAAGTGCTAACAGTGCCCACCACCACCTCCTCAGCTGGCAAACGACAGCCAGAAAGATACAAGGAGCAGCTGTGATTTCTTAGCTCAACCCCTTCTGTGTCCCATTTGGGACCCACAGTGACTGACCTTCCTACCTCATGGGCTCCGTGTTGCTCCTGACTCTCTTGTCCACCGGTGCTTGGCCATCTCTAAGTCTTTCACCCGGCCCATCCCTCCACTGGAAACTTTCTTACCAGCATCTAGTTTTGCCTGGATGCTCTTGGTTATTTTCTCTTCCTTACGGCAGTGAAAAACAGGTGAATTTGGGAGTTTATGTAGCTGGTGAATGGCTTGCTTACAACACACATTTCTTCCCCTCCTCTGGCTGCTTGGATTTGCAATCTCCACACATCTTTGAACTATTAGTTCAAAAATCTCCCCCCTTGAGCATGCTCTGATTTGCAGGCTTGGGATGATTCTCTCAAGTCTTGTGACGTGATGTGATGTACCTTTCATCCCAATACCTGGTGTGTTTTATTTCTCTGTAGACTCCTAGCTCCAACAGGGTAGGAGCCTGGCTTCTTGTTTGCCCGCACCATAGGGCTACGAGGTCTAGCACAGCCCAAATTCTTGGTGCATATGTAGCAAATGCTCATTGTACAAATGATTTTTTTTTATACCATCTACTTCTCTGCTCCAGTTTTTACTCCCAAATTTCAAGAGTCACACACATGCAATGTGTTCTTCATTTGGAGTGTACTGTACTGTGAATCTTGTATCTGCCCTTGGCCTTCTGTGTGTGAGATGCCTGTGAACTTCACAGACACCCCAACCTTTGCCTTGCCTTCTCTGGCAGGGTTAGCACTGTGAAAAAGTCCCATTTTAATATTGGGATGAAAGGCCTGTGCCTCCACGCCCTCTTCAAAAATCCCTCCTTGTGTCTCAGACACAACAGGTGGTGGAGATGGGCCTGCTTGGGCTTTGCTGCTCTGGACATTTCTGGAAACAAGCAAAGCATTCCAGCTTAATTAGTTGGGAAAGAAAAGTACAAAGGAAACCCATTATGTGACTGTCAGGCCCTGCTGGACATCAGGGAAAGGGTGACCGTATCTGGGTTTGAATGAATTTCCAATTTTAGTTTAATATTAGGCCTTTGTAGATTACATTTACCAAGAATAAGCCTTCATGCTCTTTGACCTATGGATTATCTGAAATTCGCTTATCGCAGTGAAGTACCTGGGGCTTTGCACTGGCCATCTGCTCCCTTCTTTGGGGAACTGGATTTGGGCTCACTTGTCTACTTTCAGGTACATTTCAGGAGAAATGTCTCAAAGAACCTGGGCTTGGTTTCTTTTGCAGCTTCGCTTTAGGGTGATGACCCTGGAATTAATGATATTTTTTTTTCTTCCAAGGGTATCATTGTCCATTGAGAAATTGAGTTCACTTGCTGGCACGCTTGGCTTTTGTCGCCTGTTCCTTCCTTAGTGAACCTGAGCATCCCGCGTAGTGCTGAAGGTGCTGTGGGAGAGATCACTGCCCTGTGCTCTGAAATCCTAATAGTCATTTCATCTTTAGCTCAAAGGCAAGAGTCTCTCTGGGCCGGTAGCAAAGTTAGAGTGACCATTCAGTGGCCAGGACAAAGACCGATGTGATGGAACAGATTTATTTCTGCTCTATCTGAGTTGATTTCCGAGGACATCAACTGTGGCAAAGCATGGTAATCAATGGTCAGTGGCGATCTGTCAAGTTGGGCCTGGAGCTGCCAGCAATTCCAGTCAGAAGCCAAGACATCTGCCTGAGAGAGCTGCCTTCCTCCTAGATTCTGGGACTGTCAGGGTCAGGCCCCAACAAATGAACTTATTGGTCTTGTCGCCTGAGTCTCTGGTTGTTCTGTGACCTCAGGGATTTGATGGTAGTTGTGTGTGTCAAGGTTACCAGGAAATCCCAAGGGTCCCTAGAGCCATTTGCCAGGATTAGCAGGGGAGGAGAAGGAGACAGGTAGATGGCAAGGCTAGTTTTGGAATGGGGGAGGGGTCACACACCCTGGCAACCACTGGCCTCAGTTTTCCCGGGCACATATTATGGATAAAATATGAAATTTTTATCCTACAGGCACATGTGTTGCATGCTTGGTTCCCATCTGGTGGAGCTATTTTAGGACATTTTAGAGTCTTTATGGAGTGAGGTGTACCTGCAAGAAGCAGGTCCCTGGGGGCAGGCCCTTGGGGGTATATCCCCAGTACTTCCTGTCTCGCTTTCTACTTCCCGTCACCCATGGAATGAGTACCTTCCCTCTGCCACAGGCTCCAGCCACTTATCACAGTGTTTTTCTCTAGAGCGAGAGCCCAGTGACTGTATCAGAAGCTTTACTCCCTTATGTCATTTCTCTTAGGAATTTGACCACTCCAACAGAAAGTAGCTAGCAGAGCACACAGTGGTGTCTCCCAGATTTGCTAGCTAATGCTGTCTCACCAGAAGGCCACCTTCTTCACTTCCTTGTACAGGAGGTAAGATGTCCCAGCTGCTGATGAAGCGTCTGAAAGAGTGAGGCAGCGGCTTCTGCCTCTCCAAACCTGGGATTGCACGTATGTATGGACACACTGAGCTCTCTGCTGTTAATGTGGACTCTAGGGATTAGCTTGGGTCTTATATCTGCATGGCAAGCACTTTACCAGCTGCACCAGCTCCCTCCCTCTCCTATAGTTTATTCCTCCTTAAACAACGGCCTTACCAAGGTACAGCTCACGTGCCAGTGCGTTCTTTCAGTGTGCAGCTCGGTGGTTTCTGTAACACCTCCAGCTGTGCAGCCGTCTCCACAATCACCTTTAGATCATCACCCCAGAAGGATCCTCGAGCCTTTGATGATCAACTTCCACTTTACCATTTCCCCCTTCTCCTGGCAACTGCTTATCTGCCTTCTCTTTCTTTTCATCCTTTGTCCATCAGTAGCACGAGACAATGAGCTATGTGGTCAGAACCACGTCAGCCTTATCCAGTGCTGCAAGTACCGAGACAGACTTGTAAATAACAGTGTAGGGTCAGGAGCCTCTCTGCCTTCTGGGCTATGTTTGCATTTCTTCCTGATGAATTGACTTTCTGGGTCCCTTCTTGGGCTCTATTGTTTGTGAAGTCTAATAAATGATAACAATAGCTGTGTGTGTGCATGTGCGTACATGAGTGTGTCTCATGTGTGTGTGCATGTCTGTGTGTGTGTGTGTGTGTGCGTGCATGCGTGTGCATGCATATAAAGGTCAGAGGACAACCTTGGCATCATTGCTTAGGTGCTAGTTGCCATGGTTTTTGAAACATGGTCTTCCAATTACCTAGTGGTCACTGAGCACGTTAGACTGGTCAGGGAGGGCTGGGACCTGCTTGTCTTCCCTCCCCCAGCACAGGGACTACAAAACAGGCCAGCACGCCTTGCTTTTTCAAAATGTGAGTTGTAAGGATCCTTTATTGCATATTCTCACTTCTATGATGGCCTGTCTCGCAATAGGTTCATACCATGGACCCAGCTGACTGTGGACTGAAACCCATATATCCCTATCAGGCATGTCCAACTTTTTGTGACACAATGTTGTCATCTTCAGAGTTTACACTGAAAAAAAAATACACACCTGAGTTTTAAAAAGCCCCACACCTCATAATGTATAAGTATGCTTATGATTTCGTGTTAGGCTATATGAAGGCCGTGGCCCATGAGTTGAACATCTTCTAGGCCAAGCCCATCCTTTTTCCTTTCAGTTATCAGACATTCTGTCACAACAAGAAATCGAGTAGCATAAAAAGTCCCTCTGAATATTAGTTTTTGGGGAGGCGGGTTTCCTTATGTCGGTTGATTTTTCTTATAACTCGGCCCATTTCCCAAAGATGGAAGAAATGGAAGAACAAAAATGATATTGACTACCCTAAGGATGAACCATGTGAATTTTTCTAGACTGCTTTGAAATGGTTTACTGTTTATGTTGAGCCTTGGAGATGCTTTTAAATGAGCCACAAGACAATTCACTGCCGATGCTCTCACATCGACTCACTTCTTTCTTGTGTATTTAATCAAATCGCCCATAATAAATTAGCAGCGATTCATTTGGACACGGAATACCAAGTTGTTCTCCTAAGTGACCTGGATTGATTTCCACATGTCGCTATTCATCAGGATGAAGTGGCTTCACCAGCCAGGAGTCCAAACACCCAAACACATTTCTGTTCTGTCGCATTACCAGCAGACAGCATTTGGATTTCTGCCTGAGCTGGTGAGTCTCACAATTAGTTGGACTGAAAATGCCAAACAAAGGCTTTCAGATAGATCAGTGTTCCCAGAACAGAGCAGTCTCGGGAGAAAGCGAAGGAAGCAAATTGGAGCTGGAGCCAGGAGAGGAAGGCAAGGCATCTAGTTGTGCCGCAAGCCTCCTGCCTGTGGCTGTGTGAGTGTATGTAGCAGGGGGCTGTATCATTCTGGAGTAGTTGGGTGGGTGTGATGTATTTGTAGATTAGGGGTTGGTTAATGATAAGGACACATTAAATCTCCACAAGGCACTGACCTCTCTTCTAAATGTAAAACAAGTTCACGTGCATCTAATCTCGTTGCCACCCAGGATGCAAGCGATAACTACAGTCTCATTTTCTAGGCAGGGGAACTGAGGCATCCAAGAGTGTGGGTAGTCACCTGCTCAGAGCCACACAGAGGGGGCAGTGGAGAATCCTTTGATCCAGAGTTTTATGGGAAGAGCAGGGCTGATCGATACGGTTGGTGGCTGGTGAGGGGGACAGCAGACCTGGCAATGGAATGCCAAGTTTACAGTGAAAAGCCAAAGGCTCTGTGTAGGTGGAGATGGAATCACTGTTGGGTTACAATCACTCTGTGCTGTTGCCACCCCGTCTTTCTCCTTACCCCGTCAACGTTGTCTCCACCGTCATCCTCAGACCGATGTGATCATGCTGTGACTGCCATCACCATAATCATTCTTGTCACCTTTGTCAACAATTGTTTTCACCATGGCCATCTTCAGGACAGTCATCATCCTGTCCACGAGCCCCACCATCACCCTTATCATCTTCACCATCGGTCTCTGACGTCATCAATACAACATCATCATTGTTACCATCGCCACTCTCATCCCTGTAACAACCATCAACATGGTCTCCACCGTCACCATCTTTTCTACAGTCACCACCTCCATTGTGAACCCCGGGATCACAGCCATGATCGATGTGATCATTGTCACTCTCATCATCTTAATGATATGGCCCTACCATCGCTGTAATCAACAATATAATTGTATCATCGTTTCATTACCGCCATCCTCATCACCTCCACCAACATCGTCTCCATCATCACTACAATTGCCATCCCTGTCAGAGCCCCAGCATCACTGCCATCATTGATACCTTTGCCCTCTTCGTGCACACCATTTCCACCATCGCACGTGATGACTGAGGCTGGTGCACCATGTGCCTCGCCCTGCACACTGTATCCGTTACTTTCTCAGTCCACACAAAGCTCTTGCTGTGAATAGCTTTTCAGATACATCTTAAGCTGAGGAAACTAAGGATTCAAGATTTTGCTCAAGATTTCAGACTGAAGCTGGGTGGTGGTGGCGCACGCCTTTAATCCCAATACTCGGGAGGCAAAGGCAGGCAGATCTCTGTGTGTTCGAGACCAGCCTGGTCTCCAAAGCGAGTTCCAGGGAAGGTGCAAAGCTACACAGAGAAACCCTGTCTCCAAAAACCAACCAACCAACCAACCAACCAAACAAACAAACAAAACAAAACAAAAACAAAACAAAAAAACAAAAAACAAACAAACAAAAAAAAAAAACAGACTGTAAGGAGAAGTCTGGACTTGGAACCCCATGTCCTCATTCTGGCATGAATATTCTTTTATTTCTTTAGATAGAGTGTCATTGTACTGCTCAAGCTGCCCTTACACTCACAATCTTCCTTAGCCTTTCATGTATTGGGATCACGGGAATGTGCAACCCACACTCATCTTCTCTGTTTACTTCCCTGACCTGGATCTCTCTGTCTCTCTGTCTCTGTCTCTGTCTCTCTCTGTCTCTGTCTCTCTCTGTCTCTGTGTGTGTGTGTGTGTGTGTGTGTGTGTGTGTAACAGAGCAGAGTGGGGCTCACTGGCTGATCAATGAGCCCCAATAATCTACCTCTCTAGTGATGGAATTACAAGTAAGTCCAGCATGCCTGGCTATTTGGCTATTTTCTAAATGTGGGTTCTGGGGATTGAACTCAGGTCCTTAGGCTTGAGTGGAAAACACTTTACCCATTGAGCCACTGCCAGAGCCCAGCCCTGCATCTCTTTCTTTGGTTGGCTTGGGGTTCACTTCATTGTGTCCCCTCCACCAGAAGATCCCAGTAAAAAGGCAATAATCCCAGCCATATTGCAGCTGCCACAGAGGTTAAGCACTGTGAGAGAGGCTTGGCAGTGAAGTGGAATGATCCACATGAGGAGTAGTTTAAATTTTATCAGCCTTTTCATAGCACCACATGCGGTGACCTTCACAGAGGAGCATTTCAGAAGGTGTGCAGATACAAACCAGGCCACAGCCTTGGTGAGCTCCCTCACACACCCAGCTTCATGAAAACCCCTGGGGCCCATTCACTCCACTGTGTTCTTTCTTTTATTCTCGTTCCAAACCAATGGGCTTGCATTTTGCCCAGCTTTTTCAAAGCATGTATTATGGGAGATTGAATGTGGTCCTTAGGCTGTGTAGCAAGCACTTCAACAACTGAGTTATTTCCCCTCCATTTTTCCCTCCCTTCCTTCTTCCCTCCTTCCCTCCCTCCCTTCTTCCCTCCCTCTTTCCATACTCTTTCTCTCAATCTCTTCTTTCTCAGGATCGCATGTAGTCAAGGATGGTCTTGAACTTTTTTTTGGCTTTTCGAGACAGGGTTTCTCCCTGTAGTTTTGGTCCCTTTCCTAGAACTCTCTTTGTAGACCAGACTGGCCTTGAACTCACAGAGATCCGCCTGGCTCTGCCTCCCGAGTCCTGGGATTAAAGGTGTGCACCACCGCCACCGACATTGGTCTTGAACTCTTGATCTTCCAGTCTCAACCTTGCAAATGAGATGAGACCAGTGGGTCTGTGCCAGGCTCCAAAGTGCTTTTCCAGCAGAGTGTTCACAAAAATGAACATAGCAGATGAGCCTCTGAACCTTCTGCATTCTACTTTGTGGATGGAGTTTTTGGTATTGCCACGGTTAGCGGTTTGAGACAGACAATCCTTTGTCATCGTTACTGCATGTTGCTAGATGCTGGACAGTGTCTCTCCTCTCTGCTTTGTAGAAGTCAGTGGTACCCCTTCCCAGTCATAACAGTCACACTCGACTGGGACATTGCCACATTGCCCCCAGGAGTCAAGATCATGGGTGGGGAATGAGTGTTTCGGCATTAGAAGAGGCAACCTGTAAAATAGCACCACAATGAAAAACTAGCTGGGGGCGGGACCTAGATCTCCAGGGTGGGGTTCGCAGAATTACAGGGGAGGGGACCTGAGGAGCCTCACAGAGGATGACTGAGTACATTTGTGAAGAGGCAAGATTGTCTCATGGACAGGAAGGGCTAGAGAGACTAGGTAGATTGACATATGCCAGGGAAGGGGCGTGGGACACTGTGGGTGAGGGCAGGAGCACAGAGAGAGCATGGGAATGTTGGGAGGAAGCTGGGAGGCACTGAGGGTGCTCAGCAGAAGAAAGGCTAGTCCTGCTGCTATGGAAACAGGGCCATGCAGGCCAAGGGCAGGTGTAGGGAGGATCATTAGGCATTTGTCATAATAATACTCATCTAGTCCAGGGTGGAAGCAATGGCAGGGTTGAGAAGTGGGGGATCCTTATTATGCACTGAGGACCATGCCATAATATAAATCATACCGGGAACTTGTCATGAACTGCTTGTGTCTGTTGAAAGTGGACTCTGGGAGTGAGGAGGATATCCCAGGCTTATTGCAAGTGTCCTCCAAGGCTCACTGTCCTGTGAGACTGGCCCCTGGCCTGCCACAGGGAGAAAGAAAAACAGTAGACAGCCAAGGGTGTGAAAAAATATGGCACCTTGAGAGCAGCTAGATGGTAAGCCACTTCCAACAGGGGTTTCTATTATCCATCCTGTAGCATAAAAATGCCTGCAGGGAACAAGAAGCCGGAAGCTCATCCAGGAGAGGACGGAGGACATTCCACTCTCCCTGGAGACCTTGGTCAGGAGCTCCAGCATGGCTGTTCTGGGGGCTTCCCCAGCTATTACTGCTGGGTGTTGTAAGTGCCCCGTTTGACGATGTTTTGCTTCTTGTTGTTTGTTCTTTGACTTGGGAGCCTTATCTGAAGGGAAATGCTCTGCCTGAAACCCTCTCTCCTGGTGACTCCAGCAGCCTCAATGGAGCTGCCCAGTGGGTTTCCGCTGGATGTTGTAAGTGCCTGACTTGATGATGTTTTATTATTTGCAGCTTGCTACTTGTTCTTTTCCTTTTGCTTGCTGTGGTGGTTTGAAAGAAAATGGCCCCCAAAGGGAGTGGCACTATTAGGAGGTGTGGCTTTGTTGGAGCAGGTATAGCCTTGTTGGAGGAAGTGTGTCACTGTGAGGGTAGACTTTGGGGTCTCCTATGCTCAAGCTACTCCCAGAGAGAGAATTCACTTCCCGTTGCCTGCAAGTCAAGATGTAAGGAATCGCAGATCCTTCTCCAGTACCGTGTCTGCCTGCATGCCACCATGTCCCGCCATGATGTGGACTGAACCTCTGAAAATGCAAACGAGTCACCCCAATGAAATGTTTTCCTTTAGAAGAGTTGCTGTGGTAATGGTGTCTCTTCACAGCAATAGAAACCCAAAGTAAGACACTTGCTACACACATAATAAGCTCACTCAATTGAAACCGGAAGTTCAGCTATTGTCGCTCATCCCCTCGACAGAATGCATGCTGGGAGAACACACTGATGGATGGGAGATGGGCTGAGAGAAGAAGAAGAGGGGTGCCAGGTGACTTGGAGGCATCTGGTGTGAGCACAGCCAGAGGGTATGCCTAGAGTGCTTTCATAGGCAGGTGGCTGACATGCTAGCCTCCTGCCTGACCTGGCTGAGACGGTGGGTCCCTCAAAGATGGCTCCTCTTGAGCTTTCTTGTTTATTTGACCAAGTTATTCCACCCTACCTGTGGCAGGTGCTTGTTGAAATTCCGAGGGCATCAAGCTCTTTTTGCTTGTCTCCAGCTACAGAAAGTGAGTCTTAACAAATCATTTTGTATGGTTGAACCACCCCATGATGCCATTGGTAGTGGTGGTGGTGATGATGATGACCGTGTTGCACTGGAGTTTTTAACCTTCCTGTTCTCCGTGCAGCTTTGCATCCTCATTCTGGCCCATCTGGTGCATCTCCATAGCAGTTCTTATTTTACAGCTTCAGAACATCACACTTGCTTGGTGATCACTCCTCTAACTTCCCCAGCCATTGATCTTCCTGCCTCTGTGCTCCAGTTTTCAGGGGCTGAAAGGAAACACATGAAAGCTGTTGCTTAATTTTCTCACTTTGCTAGACAAGATTGGCTCTGGGGGAAGCTTCAGGAATCTACAGGTGAGTTGGAGAGATGGAAGTGGATCCTGTTGTGCCCAGAGGCTGTGTTTCCAGCTAGCTGCTTCACAGACGTGGTGCTGAGTGGGTTCTGGCTCCATCCTCTCAGTAGGCAGATTGCAAGTGGCCATGGCCGTAACTCTTCCTTGTGCTTCAGCAGCCTTCCATGAGTAATTCCACATTACGGTGATTGTGTGGTCATGGAGGCCTGCTTGTTTGATTCAGCATAGTTATGAAGAAATACCCTTAATTATTCTTTCTGAACACTCTGGTTTTTTTGTGGTATATGTATGAGAAAGGGTGCATGCACATGTGTATATTGTGAATGTGTCTGTGTGCAAGCATACCAAGGGATGCTGGGTGTTCTCTATCATGTTCTGTCTTATTCCCTGGGAGACAGGTTCTCTCACTGGACCTGAAGCTTACTGTTTCAGGTAGGTGACTAGTGAGGCACCCAGAACCTGCCTTTCTCCATCTCTTAGTGCTGGAGTTCTGGACATTGACAGCCATGGGTTTATTACATGCTTGCTGGGGATTCAAACTCAGGCCTCATGCTTGCAGACCTAGCATTCTGGCCCATTGATCCATTTCCCTAACCATTACTCTGTTTCTTAGTTCTAATTTTGAGATACCAGGTACTGAGGAATGAATGAATCTAGGGGAAACATTATCATCATCATCATTTTTATCATCACCACCACCATAATCATCACCACCATCATAATCATCATCACCATCATAATCATCACCACCACCATAATCATCACCATCATCATAATCATCACCATCATCATAATCTTCACCATCATCATAATCTTCACCATCATCATAATCATCACCACCATCATAATCATCACCACCATCATAATCATCACTACCATCATAATCATCACCACCATCATGATCATCACCATCATCATAATCTTCACCACCATCATAATCATCACCATCATCATAATCTTCACCACCATCATAATCA
>CABHPH010148670.1:0-17503 GCA_902168325.1 Peromyscus nudipes | reverse complement strand
TCATTTTTATCATCACCACCATCATGATCATCACCACCATCATAATCATCACCACTACTGTCATCGCCATTGTGGTAGTTTGAATGAGAATCTCTCCTCTACATTCATATATTTGAATACTTGGTCCCTGGTTGGTGGAACTGTTTGAGAAGGATCCTGAGGTTTGACCTTGTTGGAGGAGGTGTGTCACTGGGGGTGGACTTTGAACTTTCAAGACTCACACCATCCCCAGTGTCTTTTTCCTGCCCTATGGCTGTGGATCAAGATGTGAGCTCTCAGCTGTTGCTTTGCTCTGCCATTATGAGACTGTGAGTCCGAATAAACACCTTCTTTTATAAGTCGCCTTGGCCATGGTGTTTTTCAAAGCAACAGAAAAGAAACAAAGACAATCACCATTGTCATGTTATCACCATCATCATGGGCAGCACCAGACAGCTACCATGTGTTGTGCGACCAAGTTCCCAATGTGTTCAGTCTCATATGAGCATCCCACATGCTGTGTATGAGGCAGTTATAGCTTGTCTCATTTTAAGGAGGGAACACATACTTGGGGCTCAGAAACTTGCACTTCCTGCCAAGAGTCATGAAAGACCCTTCTGAAAGTATACTCTGTTCTGGGGCGACTTTACACAGCTGATGTTACTCCTCTCAGAGGGGACACCTCCAAGGCATGCGGAACAGGTAGAAATGCCATACTGTTTGGACCCACTGTGAGGCAAGTCATCCATCAGGCTTCACCAGGCTGACACCCTGCCTGTGAATCGATGAGTGAGAACATGGTCTCTCCTGGGCACAGGTTGCAGCCTCCCTTGGGCTGGAACAACTGCCCGGAAGTTGTGCTGCCAAGTTGTTCAAGTTGTTCAGTTTCCCCTCACTTACAAAGAATAACAGCCTTGAAAGCCACCAGAAGGAGAAGCTCACAGCAGAGAGCCTGTCTTGTTTGCATTTTGCTGGGGTGGGGGTCTTCTCCTGTGGTTGGAGCAGGATGGAGGACCCCAGCGGCATCTTTGGCTGGAGTCCTGTTGAGATATGCTTCAATCTTCTCCTTCCTTTTCTCCTCTACCCCACCCTCCCTCCGTTTCCATCAATTCCAAAGCCTGTGTTCACTAAGCATCCTTTAAAAAAGTCAAAAGCAAACAGGGCCCCACCCTCAGGGGCTACTTTTCCCTCATCTGTCAGTCCTTGGAATTGCTTAGTAAATGTGTGGTGATTTCCAGATGATTCTATAACGATGTGCATGCTGGCATCCTTTTCCCAGGGTGCAGAGGCTGTTTGGCATTCAGAAGCGGTAGGTGACTTGGGAATGTCAGTTTCTGGATGGAGACAGTGTCCACCTGCCAACTCACCATCTTCTGGCCTTCTTGCATTTTTGTTACAGAGATCTCCATCAAAGCCTGTGTCTGAAAGTTTCTCCTTCTGGGTGGCTGAGCCTGTGAGCTGCTGCTCAATAGGGAAGCGGAGCTCCGACATTTTAAGAGGGCAGGGAACAAGACACAGTGCGTCCAAGTGCTTCCAAACGGAGTCAACCCCAGCAAGGGATCTTGTAGAGCTGTTATTGGTTGGATGGAGGGGAGCTATTAAGTTCCAAGAGTGGCTTGTTATGGCACTTGGGCCAGATTAAAGAGGAGCTAAGCCTGGTATCCATTAGGAGTCACTTCAGAGGCTGACAGCCTTGTGCTGAAGTTGCCCTCTCCACTTCCTCCCCCGTCTCCACATTTTCTGAAGAAAGATACTGTTCCAATATCGATGGTTCTAAGCTTCTCCCCTCACCCCACTTTACTGTATGTATGTATGTGTGACATGGGTGTGGGTGAATGCTGTGCATGTGGAGGCCAGAGCACACCCTGGTTTCATCCCTCAGTTGTATGATTTTTGAGCGGGGTCACTGAGACATGAATTTCACTGTTTCACTAGACTTCTGGCCACCAAACCCCAGGGATCCATCTATCTCAACATCCCCAAGTGTCGTAGCGTTTCTATTCCTGTTATAAAACACCATGACCAAATTCAACTTGGGAGGCACACTGGCTGGTTTTGTGTGTCAACTTGACACAAGCTAGAGTCATCAGAGAGGAAGGAGCCTCAGCTGAGGAAATGCCTCCATGAGATCCAGCTGTAAGGCATTTTCTCATTTAGTGATTATTGTGGGAGGGCCCAGCCTATGGTGGGTGGTGCCATCCCTGGGCTGGTGGTCCTGGGTTCTATAAGAAAGCAGGCTGAGCAAACCAGGGGAAGTAAGCCAGTAAGCAGCTCCCCTCCATGGTCTGCATCAGCTCCTGCATCTAGGATCCTGCCCTGCTTGAGTTCCTGTCCTGACTGCCTTCAGTGATGTACAGAAATGTGGAAGTTTAAGCCAAATAAACCTTCCCCTGCAACTTGCATTTTGGTCATGGTGTTCTGTCGCAGCAATAGAAACCCTCCCTAAGACAGGAAGAAAGGGTTTGTTTCACTTTACCGTTCCACCTCCCAGTCCATCACTGAGGAAATTGAGAGCAGGAACTCAGACAGGGCAGGAACCTGGAGGCAGGAGCTGATGCAGAGGCCATGGAGGGCTGCTGCTTACTGGCTTGCTCCTCAGGGCTTGCTCAGCCTGCTTTTTTTTTATAGATCCTAGGACCACCTGCCCAGGAGGTGCACTGGCCACAGTGAGCTGGGACCCTTCCATATCAATTATTAGTCAAGAAAACGCACCACAGGCTTACCTATGGGCCAGTCTGGTGGGGCATTTTCCTCAATTGAGGTTCCCTCTTCCAAAATGACTCCAGCTTGTGTTATGTTGATATAAAACTACCAGCGCACCAGGGCTGGACTATAGGCATGTGCCACCATGCCTGGCTTTCATGTAGGTACTGGGGTTTGAACTCAGGTCTTCATGCTTACATAATAAGCAATTTATGGATTGGGCTATCTTCCCAGCTCCTCATCTTTCTTAATCAAACAATCCTAGGAACCCTGGAGTGATGTCTTTATATCTAACTATGCATTTCACCTGGTGAAGGAAAAGTCTTCCCAGATAAAAGTTGTGAGACTGGGAAGCAGCCAATTCTGGGCGTTTTGTGCTGACTTTATAACTAATGGTACCATCTCTATGAAGAGCGGGGTGTCCCTTTGGGCTGGGGAGGAGTAGGGAGGCACAGTTCTGTTTTGAGGGTGGATTCACCTCCTCCCTCAAACATGATTAATGTTAAATCATAAAGTGACTTTGGCAGCTGGCATTTCACAGGGAAACGGAGTCTTACCTGCATCCATATCATAGCAACCTGAGCCCTGCGGTAATCTCTGACACCAGCTGGAGCAGCCTGCCCTCGGGGGCCCACCCAGTACCTGCCTGAACAGAAAGTGAGCATGCTGTGAGAGCTTTGGTTACCACCCTGCCACTCTATAGCCTCCCATGGCCAGGTGTGGTTCAGAATTCATCCTTTCAGATTTTAGCAAGGCAGTGTCAGGCATAGACTACATGTCATGTGACCTCCCCCCCCATGCATCTCATGGAGAATTCTGGGACAGTATCCTGTAATCAAACAGCATCCCTGTCCCTGCAAAAAACCTATTATTCGCAGACTAGGGCAAATAATCATTAGGGTGAAATAACATGGCTGTCCTTAGGAACAACTCAGTGGAACATTAGAGGTTTCTTTTAGTTTTACCTAAAATAAAGGGCCTCACATGGGACCAGGGAAATGAGGCCAAGTCATATGTAGAGGGAAAATTTCAAAGCTGGGCACGGTGCTGTGTGCTTGTCAAGTTCCAGAGGTTGATAGTTTGAGGCAGGAGGATTGCTTGAGCCTGGGAGTTCAAGACCAGCCTGGACTCTGTTTGAAAAGAAAGAAAATACAACAGGGGTTGGGTAGACTTAAGTGGTGGAGTGTGTCCTGGCGTGTACAAGACCCTAGGGACGAGGTTTCCACCCCTGTTGCCCCCCACCCCCGGACAGTTAAACATTTAGATTGGCAAAGAGGTTTGGGGTGGGGTGTGTGAGTATAATTTCTGATGTTTTTCCTAGGAAGGGGTTCACTTGCCCTCACTTGCAAAAACTACTATTTTGGTTTCTGGTTTTTTTCCTTCTTATAACCAAGTTTTACTTATTTGATGTGTGTGTGTGTGTGTGTGTGTGTGTGTGTGTGTGTGTGTGCAGCGCAAGATCAAGCAAGAGAGGGAATGAGGAAGGAAGAATAAAAGATTGATCTTACCTGCTGCATTTTTCCTACAATCCAAGAAGGACCTTGGACCCTGAACCCCATGAGGAAAATCCCGCCCGCAGTCTGACATTTCTGAGTTTATTGGTTGGCATGAAAGAATCTTCAATTCCAATCCAGGCAGTGTGGCCAGGAGACCAGGTGTGTCCTACAAGTGCCCTGCGGTGGGGCTCCCCACACACAGGCGGCCTTATTGTTTTATTAATATCCCACTGACAGCTGGTAGTTCTGAGCCCTTTCAAAGTTCTCTAGAAATCAAAGGGATCCCGAGAGCCTGTCTGCGAAGCAGTGATAATGAGCCTTGTAGGCAACCCAGGTCAAATAGAGACAAAAATCAAGATCAAACTCTCCACGGGGCTCATGGTCAGGTCCTGCAATGCCCATGCTCTAAGTGCATGATACAGCCACATCTGGGGTTTTCCAGCAGGGTCAGAGCTGGCCCCATAATCTTAACCAATAAGCTTTCCCCCGAGGTTTCTGACTTGGTGAATGGCCTCTGGCTGCCGCTGTGGGGATACCCCAGCCATCCCCTGGACCCCTCTGGCCCTAGGCTATCAGCCCCCACTCCGCATACCCCTTCCCTCTACCTCCCTAGGACCCTTGGTTCTTGAATTCCTCCTCTTATCACCTTCCATCTGCTACACCCCTGAAATGCAGTGTCTCCCCGGCTTATCCTGTGACTAGGGAGTGGAGTCATCTTCACAGAGCCCTTTTGCTTCCTGAAATACCAAGGCTTGTACTCAAGATATTTCCTTGGAGCACCTTGGATATCTCTCGTGGCTTTAAAAAAAACTACTAATTTTAGTCAGGGTCTCATGTAGAGGCTGACCTTGAACTCCCTGTATGGCAGAGGATGGCCACAAGCTTCAGGCCCTCATGTTTCTACTTTCCTAGTGCTGGGAACCGACCTGTACCACCACACCCAGTTTATGTGGTGCCAGAGATGGAACTCAGGGCCCTGTGAATGCTAGGCAAGCACCCTACCAACTGAGCTATACCCAAGTCTTTCCTAGAACTCTTATTCTATGATAACTACCTACTAGTGCCATAACTATTGCATGGCGTCTCTACAGACCCCTGTGAGTTCCTGTTGGACAGGACTCATGCCTGCTTCCTCCCTAGCTGCCTCACCTGGCTTTTACATGGTCACAACATTGGGAGAATGCTAGCCCCTTATCGGGTTGGAACCGACCAGGCAGATCATGGTGACATCTCTGTCTCTCTTCTCTGGGTTCCTCTGGCCAGCTGGTTGATTCCACTCTGGTCCGAGAGCAGGCTTAGGACTGCTGGGCAATGTAAGGATCTGTGGCCGGGTGGCCTTGCTTGTGCTGTGTGGCGTGGGTGAGTGGCCATCAGGCAGAGGAGCTGCCTGTGGACTGGGAGCAGTCTTCCTGCTGCTGTCTGCTCTTCTCCCTCTTCACCTGGGGAGACTTGGGTGTTTCTGGTGCCAGGCCACCAGCTTGGCACACGTTGGCCAGAGCCACTCCTGCAGTGAGCTTTCTTCTCCTGACCATGCTGCTTCCATACTTCCTTTTTTTCTGGTGAGAGGGGTCACCATCTGCTTCCTGTGACTTTAGGCTCCCCACCCGTGCATCTTTAGGGAGAAGACTGACATTACCTTCCTTAGCTTGCCTAGACCCTGGCGCTGCACATAGGCAGGGGGTGGGTAGGCAGGTTCCTCTCCTCAAATTTAATTAAAGACGCACCGATGGGACTGGCCCAGAGGACATCCGAGCCTTGAGCAGCTGTGGAGCAGATGGTGGTATGTGTCTGTCATAACCCATGTGCTAATCCTTTTTCCAATGTCAGGGTTGAATCGGTGATGTCCACAGGGGATAAGGACAGCCCAGAGGCTTTCCTGGGGCAGGCTGCCACAACAGGGGGAAGGCCCTTTAACTCAGTACCTTGGGGGAAGGCCAGCACGCAAGGAGGTGTGTACGATGGGGCCTTTCTTTTGATTTTCCTGCCTCAGCCTCTGCATGTTTGAATTACAGGCATATGATACCCTGCCCAGGGCAGGTCTTCTATGATCTGGAGTAGTTCATCTGTCTTTCTGGATACATGGAAAACCCACATTCACAGTCATATACCATATACCATGACACATTGTATTTGACAGGGTGGAGGGTACAGCAAAGAGGCTACCTCTCACCTGTTTGCTGCTAACACACACATCTGTTTTAAAGCCATACCAATTCAGATGAAAGATTTTGAATGTTCCGGGCTCTACACGGCAAGGCACAGCCGCAAGGCAGGCTGAGGATGTGTGTCAGCTGGGAGAGTTCTTGATTAACATGCCCCAAGTCTTGGGTTCTGTCCAAAGCTCTGCATAAAACCAGATGTGGTGGTGCACAGCTGTGATTCCAGCACTTGGAAGAAGCAGGGCTTTAAGGTCAACCTCAGGTTTGCAGTAAGTTTGAGCCAAGCTTGCCTATATTAGGCTCTGTCTTAACAAAATGGAAGCCAGAAAATGGACACACAGACTCTGCATGTATGAGGATGAATAATTCACTTGTCTTACTATACATACGCTTTGTACTTGGGAACTCTGTTTTAGCTGTGGGGGTTAGAACCACATAGCATTTATGGGACATGGACAGGACACACAAGTCCACTGGGAAATGGTTGTCCAGTTGGTAATTGTGCAAACAGCCTGTCTTAGCTAGGGTTTTATTGCCGTGAAGGGACACCATGACCACGGCAACTCTTATAAAGGAGACCATTTAATTAGGGTGGTTACAGATTCAGAGGTTTAGTCCATTATCATCATGGTGGGACATGGCAGCGTGCAGGCAGACATGGTGCTGGAGAAGGAGCTGAGAGTCCTACATCTTGATCCACAGGCAGCAGAAGGAAAAACTGTCACACTGGCCGGACTTGAGCTTATAAGACCTCAAAACCCGCTTCCACAGTGACATACTTCCTCCAACAAGACCAGACCTCCTAATAGTGCCACTCCCTATGGACCAAGCATTCTCACACATGAGTCTATTCCTATTCAAACCACCACCCAGCCTACACTCATCAATCATCGTAGCTTCAGGAAATATCGCGGGGCTGGTAGGCAGACTGCTGCAAGAGCTGTCCCAGCCGTTCCTTGTCCGAGGAGTGGTGCATCAGGGAAGGCTCCAGGAGGCAGTGCTGCTCACACTCTGACCTGCAGCACGTGGAGGAGTTCAGCTGGCAGAAGAGCCTCCCACGGTGAGTGACAGCCGCTCTGAGGAGCAAGAAGAGAAGCCATGTATTTGGGGTGCATGGCAGGCAAAGGGGGGAGGATGAGGAAGATGAAGAGAGTGTGGTGCTGGCCGTGGGCAAGGCCCGCAGCTCAAGTCAGAAGTTTGGGTGTAAGGAACAAAGTGGAGGTTCTGTGGGGCAAAGGGGTGTTCCTGGTGTCAGCAAAGGGTTTGTGAATGTCTGTGAGTGTGGGGCTAAGACATATTGCAGGGATTGTGTTGAGGCAGCAGCTGTTCCAAACAGAAGGCGGCTTCTGGCTGCAGTTGTTCAACACCAGATCCACACTGAAACCTGTAATTATTTTACAGAAGCTGGGCCATAGGGAATACTCATCTTAGGATGGCCTGAGTATCAGAAGCCCCTCCCCCTGCTGTATTATGGGAAGTGGGGTTGAGCCTGGCCCAGGAGTCTGTGTGCACAGCCTTCTGGAGCAAATCCAGTCAAAGAGGAGCCTGATGCAGCTTCACAAAATGAGGGTGCCACTTCACCCGGATGGCACTGGATGGCAGCAGGCATCGCCATCGGTTCTTGTGCACTGAAGAGCTGATGTGTGATTACTATTAAGGGTGGGGAGGCCAATCAGAGAAGTCAAAGGACCCCCTGAGATCACTCAGTGAAGCAAGGGCTGAGCTGAGATCACAACCCAGGCTTGCCTAGATCTAAAACTCCTGGTCTTCCCTCTATCCCGGGTGAGCCACAGCTGGGGGATTTTCTAGAAGAGACAGTTTTCAGTGTGCCCCAAGTGCAGAGGAAAGAAGACACACACCAGTCACTGAGACTCTGTCCCTGAGAAGCTGTGTGTCTCAAGCCTCTCTGGGCCGCAGTTGTGAGTGAACGAGTGTGACAGTGTCGATGGCGTCACCCACCGACACTCCTGGGCGTGAGGCTCTGGCCTCGGACCTGCACACATTCACTTGTCAGGCCTCGCAGCAGCCTTCTGGGATGGTTTCCTACTCGTCCTTGTTTAACAGATGGGTACAGGCTTGATCTTACGGAGAGCGGCCTGCAACTGCCGTGATCAAGATGGCAGCAGCTGTCATAGTTGGAGGACAGTGTTCTACAACAGAGAAGCTATCGATCGATCGGCAAACCACCTTTCTGACGAGGGATTTGTGCTTAGATGTTGAAGATGTGCTGGGTGCTTTCTCGCCATCCAGCAATACAGAGATGCCCAATGCTGACACAGGGCAAGGGTCCAAACAGGCGTCTCTCCTAAGAAGATGCACATGAGGTGCCTAGAGACAGCACAACGGGGGAGGAGGATCTTTTCTTAGTCACCAGGGAAAGGCAAATGAAAGCCACAGGGGGATCCACAGCCCAGCATGGGCACCAACAGACTGGAAAGTCAAGTCATAGCAAGTGTGGGTGAGAGGGTGGGGTAACCAGGTCCCTGTGGCCAGTCTTCAGGCATGGTGGTAAGCTGTGGCTGCAGCCTAACAACTCCTCCAACAATGGGTGACAGTGACAGTGTCTCCACTCTGCACACCTAGGAGAGATGACAGGGAGTCCCTAGGACCACTGCGGCATGAATGTTATTCACAAGACTCAGAGGCTGGAAACACCCCAGGAGTCTGTTGGCAGGTCAGGGGATAAACAAGAGGTGGGTTGTTGCACTCAGGGAGGTTTTCAGCTACAAAGCACAATGGAGGCCTGGTGAGGTGACTGTAGGTGAAGATACTCACCACCAGGACCGAGGACCTGGGTTTGATCTCCACGATAAACACGGTAGAAGTTGTCCTCTGATCTCCACACATACACCTTGACACACGCTCTCCCTACTCCCACATAAAATGGTGGGGGCAAAACAAATGAGAGGTTGGGGGGAGTGACTCAGGTAAGTGTTTGCCTTGCAAGCTGGGGGTCCAATTCTCCAGCACCCATGTTAGCAAAAAGCCAGGTATGGGAACTAGGTCTTCTAATTCCAGTTCTGGGGCGATAGAGACAGGAGGATCCCTGGAGCTCACTAGCCAGGCAACCTAACCTAGCCAGGAAGCCCTAGATCCCAGTGGGAGACTGTCTCAGAAAGCAAGGTGATGGGCCCCTGAGGAATGACATCTTAGGTTGACCTTTGCCCTTGCCCACCTGCACATGCCCAGAAGTATACACCTACACAGACAGCCACGGAACTTAGAACAGCTGACGTTCTGGCTCAAGCCATAATTCAATGAACTTGGAAAACGTATTGAGCACAGTATCCAGAAATGGAGATTCTCACTTCTTACAGAAAATGCAGATCACTCGTGTCCATGGCAACAGAAGATGGGTGGGGGTCCAGGCTGGGTGAAAGCAATGGGATGGAGTCCTTTTAGGGGGAAACCATAGCCGTATGCACCACTGTCTGGGAGCATACCAAAGAACCTCACACTTAAGTGGGTGTCAGGAGTTAAAATTTCAACCTAAGGATCTTTGAAGAAGCTGACCGGGAATCACGGCACAGAGCTGAGTGCCCTCCCTCTGACGTTTGTCTTTCACTTAATGAGGGACACAGCCAGTGTCCTACCAATGCTGAGTGTCCCCCCCCCACCACTTTTCCATCAGAGCCCTGGGCACCTCTGCTGGGAAAGCCCCAGTGTCAGTACTGTAAGATGTGTGCTCCGTGTGTCCACCATTGGGGGACCTCAGGCCCCAGCACATCCCCATGGAAACCATGAGCGACAGTCTGTAGGGTAGAGGGCTGGTGGTGTGTGTTAGTGAGAGAGATGGGAGTCAGTGTGTTCAGGGAAATGACCCCTCTGGCTGTGAGGTGGAGCTGGACTGTGGAGTACTCAAAGTGGAATTGAGGAGACCTTGCAGAAGCCATTGTGGTGACATTGAACCGAGTTTAGGGGTTAGTATAGAGAGTCAAAGTGGAACAGATGTGTCACAGTTGGTGTGGGAGAGGCTGCTGTCTGGACAGGTGGATGGGAATGCAGAGTTGGCTCTGGGAGAACAGAAATCTCAAGGGTGCTTTGGGCTGTTGAAGTCCCCTGTGGACACCTGAGTCACTTGGATATGGATGGCCAACTGCATACCCAGCTAGGGCAGTGGTCAGAGGAGACTAGGACTGGGAAGTGCAGAGGACTGGAGAGAGCCACCTCATTGTAGAAAATGCCCTGAGAATGCTTTCCCCTCTTGGGTGGACCCACCCTGAGTAGCTGCTGGTCCATTGTGTGAGCCTCATCACTGGCATGAAGGGTCAAGGGGGGAAGCACAATGTGCCCTAAACACACCTTTCTTCCTCACTGTGGGTAAGGGGAAGTGTCTTGTGGCTGTGAACAGCTACCAACAACAGAGTACCAGGTCTAGCCCCTTCTATACTGGGCAACCTTGACTAAGTCATTCTACCTCTCTGAGTCCAGTCTATTCCCAAAATGAAGATAATGCTGGATAAGACAGCATGGGACTGAGGCAGAAGGATCAGTAGATTGAGGCCAGCCTGGACTACAAAGCAAGGCCCTGTCTCAAAACAAAACAAAGCAAAACAAATCAAAACAAAAACAAAAAGGAAGAGGAGGAGGAGCAGGGGGAAGAGGATGATGAGGAGGAGGAGGAGAGTCTCTTTCTAGAACTGATAACATCATGGTTTCTATCTTCTGGAGGAGGAGGCCCAGAGCATGGAAGACAGATGCTTCACTCAGTGTGATACAGCTTACAGGCAGCTCAAAGCCAGCTGGGATTCCTGGGCCTTTCTCCTTAATGACTACCCTTGGCTACTTGTTGGTGAGGAGCCTTGGTCAGCCTTAGCCAAGGAGGCAGCTACTTCACAGAGAGACCTTCTGAGCTCGCGGTTTGAAAAGTCCATGGCATGGCACAAGGCACATCCAGATGGGTGGGAATGGTGGCAATGGGAGCAGGTGACCAACCACCTCAAGAACCAGTAGACAGAGAGGTGAGACCCACTAAGATTACCAGATGGTCCCTAGAGGACCAGCTTCCAAGATGGCACCTCCAGTGTCCTGAAGACATCCTTCCAGAGGCTCCACCACCACCTAACTGCACCACCCTGAGAAGCAAGCTTGTAATGATATGGGGTGGAAGACCCAAACCACATCACCACCATATACACAGTACCATGGAGAGCTACATAACATGGCTGTTAGGGACAGTTCCCTGAGCTGACTAACATGTGACAGATTCCACAATGGATTGGCTTGCATAGCACTGCAGAATCATCCAGCCCTCACTGCATCTTCAGTAATTACACTTGCTGACTTGAAGGCTCAGAAAGGTCGATTAACTTTCCAGGAGTCATCTGCCGTCTGGTGGCCCTGTGGCTCTCCTCCTTCTGCCCTGCCTGGGCCTGCAGAGGGTCACTTTACTGGGTCTCATTAACCCTGTCCACCCTGAGCTCGCACTCAGGATGAATGGGCCATGAGGTCAGCCTCTCCCCTGGCATGACCCCACCTGACATGAGACCGGCATTCTCATCTGCTTCTGCTTCTCGATGCTGTAGACGACAGCGTAGTGTTCCAGAGGAGCCCACGTGTGACGGGGAAGGGCAGCAGGTGTTATTCAGGCTAAATTGACCTTGAAATTGATTTCTTTATTTTATGACTTACTGAGAGGAGATTAACACTTTTTTTTTCTTCCTGCAGTCTGAAACAATTTACATGGTAATAGAAGACACAGTCAGTCAAATGAATTGCTGGAAGTGGTCCTGTTCCAGGGGAGAATTCAGAGCGCAGGCACGTTGATTTCTTTGCTCAGAGAAAGGCCAGGAATTTAACATCTGTGAATAGGAGCTAAATTTAATCTCCCATCTTCAAAGCAGAGGGGCGAGGAGTGCTCCATGGTACCTGCTTGGCATTTTCAGAGTTGTAGAAGGATGAGGGCAGCCTGGGGTCCTTACTACAGCTTGATTAGAGACAAGCATGTGATCACAGGCAACATGAAGACAGGCATGGAGCACTGGCTGCCTCTGTGCTGGGCATGGGCATGGGATAGGCAGTGATATCCTAGGTGTGGTGTTTACGGTTAATTGACACTTGACAGAATCTATCTGGAGTTGGACCTCAGTGGATGTCTGTGTGGGGTTATTTTGATTACATTATCAAATATATCAACTACATGGACTCAAATGGGAAGACCTGCCCTTTGTGAGCAGCACCATTCCCTAGTTAGGTTCCTGGACTTTGTAAGTGGAGAGAGAGAGAGCTGAGCAGTAGTGTGCATTCTCTGCTCTCTGCTTCCTGATTGTAGATACAAGAGTTGCTTCAAACTCTTGCTCCCCTGACTTCCCTGCCATGGTTGTTGGTATCTGAAACAGTGAGCCAAAACCCTTTCTCCCTTGAGAAGTTTTTGTTAGGGTGTTTCATCCTAACAGCAGGAAAAGTAAACTGAAGTTCTGGGTGACATAAACCCTAGCCAGGCCTGGATGGGGATACAGAGGAAGTGTGTGGCTGAAGACTCTGCCTGTCTTGGCTTAACTCTGGGGTCCTCCTTCTGCCCTCATGTGACTTCCTGTCAGTTGGTGTGTTAGCTGGATCGGATCAGTAGCACCTCAGGTTGTTTCTATCTCACAGTAAAATGCAGCAATCTATCAGTACTGTCTGCCCTGGGAGTAGGTGGGGGAGTGGTAGTGTGTATGCCGTTTCTTTACATTCCCCGTGGAAGTCAGTGAGCTGTTTCTGCATCCAGTCCTCATGACTGAACTCCAAAGAAATTCTAAAATCTCACCCATTATGTGAGCTCATTGCTGTGGGATGGTCTGTATGTCAAACATGTTGCTTATTGGTCAATAAATAAAACACTGATTGGCCAGTGGTCAGGCAGGAAGAAGTATAGGCAGGACAAGGAGGAGAGAATTCTGGGAAGTGGAAGGCTGAGGAGACACTGCCAGCCGCCATCATGACAAACAGCATGTGAAGATGCCGGTAAGCCACAAGCCATGTGGCAAGGTATAGATTTATAGAAATGGATTAATTTAAGATATAGGAACAGTTAGCAAGAAGCCTGCCACGGCCATACAGTTTATATGCAATATATGTCTCTGTGTTCACTTGGTTGGGTCTGAGCGGCTGTGGGACTGGCGGGTGAGAGAGATTTGTCCTGACTGTGGGCCCGGTAGGAAAACTCTAGCTACAGCTCATTTTAATTTTTATTTCAAAATTTCAATAAATGAATCCCTACCCAGAGTATTCTGGCCAGTGTTGACATGTGGGTCCCTGGGATTCACTGACTAGCCAACCTAGATGAATCTGTGAGCGCTAATTCCAGTGAGAGACACGATTTCAAAAAAAATAAGGTGGATAAAAATCATAGGCTTTTTATTTTTATATTTGTCATTTTCATTAACAAACTGCATTATCAGGTAAAAAGTTGGCTTAGTATCCATCTCCACACTGATCTAGTCTTCCCACAGATAAAAAAGAAATTAAGACAGAACTCACAAGCTGTCACTGATATACGTCCAGAGAGTAAAACTCAAGTGCTGTAGAGGCGGAATGACTTCCTCCCTCTCACAAATGCTCGCACTCAGTTCTCTCTCCGGTGTCAGCCATTGGTCAGTGTTTTCCTGTCTGCCTTCTGAAGAGCTCCATACATCCACTGGAAGCACACCCTTCCTTCAGACAGTGAGCAGCTGAGGATGCTGTGCACACCAGGCATTGATCACTGTCCCCTGGTGCCCCTGTGGACCCCCTGGCCGTCTTTCCTGAGCTTGACTGTATTTGCTTGGACTCTGAGCGAGGGAAGATGTGTCGCTGTTCTCAGAATGTTGTCATCAAAACATCCTTAGTGCAGGTCGCTTTGCACACGGACAGATGTCAAACATGGGAGCTTCAAGACACGGAATTCCAAGTCCAAACATTAGTAGAATTCCACTGTGGCTTAGAATATGCTTCCCTCTGTGCCCATGACTCCCACTTTGTCAACTTTTATCTGTGTCAGTCTTAGTCTAAAAGGGACAGGGTTTGTGTGTGTGTGTGAAGAGATGGTTCACATAGTGCTCTTGTAGAGGGCCTGAGTTTGGTTCCCAGCATCGGCATTGGGTAGCTTACCACTGCCTGTAACTTCAGCTCCAGTGGACCTGAGGCTTCTGGTCTCTGTTGACAGTTGCATTCACATTTACATAACCAAACACAGACATATACATAATTAAAATTAAAATAAATCATTAAAAGTTATATGTTTTGTATTTGTAATAGAGAATATCTATTACATATTGCATTTTTTTTGTTTTATGTTTTGAGACAGGATCTCACTCTGTAGTCCTGGCTAGCGTAGAACTCGATATGGTGATCAGTGATCAGATATGACTTTGAAATTTCAGCAATCCTCCTGCTTCAGCCCCTCAAGTACAGGGAATATTTGTATGCCACCACACCCAGCAACAGACTGTCTTTTCTTTTGTTCTAAGCAAAGTCAAGGAGTTCAGTGTAAGCCTGTGCAAACTCACCTCCCTGGTGAGCTTCTGAGGGACTCTGCTGGTCTTTGACTTGGATGAGTGGGTTGTAATCTTTTCATTTTATCCTTTGCCTTGCATTTTCTATGGTGTTCTTTTTCATCTATAACATTCTATGTGTGACTTTTGGTGGTGTGTGTGTGTGTGTGTGTGTGTGTGTGTACTCAGTTATGTGTTCACTGTGTGCATGTTCACTGTGTTCATGTGTTCACTTGTGTGTGTTCACATGTATGTTCATCCTATGTTTTCACCATGTGTGTTCACCCAGTGTGTGTATTCACCTATGTGAAAAGTGTTCACCAGTTGTGTGTATGTGTGTGTGTGTGTGTGTGTGTGTGTGTGTGTGTGTTTAGGTCAGAGGTCAACACCTACTAGGTGTCTCTATCACTCTTCACTTATTTTTTGAGATAGGATCTCTCAGTGAACCTGAGTTCACCACTTTATCTAGACTGGCTGGCTGGCGAGCTTTAGGGATTTTCCTGTCTACACCTTTATTTCCTCAGGGCTGAGATTGTTGGTGTATGTTGCCACATGCAGATTTTACAGGAGTCCTAGGGATCTGAACTTGGGTCCTCTGTGTAGGAGATTTAAAATATTTTAAGACTTTGGGTTTAGAGATACAATGAGAAAGGCCTTCTGTCCTCTGAGAAGATGGCAAATAGTTATGTGCTATAGTCAGTCTCAGCACTGGGAATTTTTTTTTTTTTTTGTCTCAGATTAATGCAGCCTGTTGGATACTGGCTCCAAAGACTGCAGAAAGGGTTCAAAGAAAAAGGCCACAGTATAGTGAAACTTAACTTAGGACTTTTCTATCTGAGGGGTATTTTCCAGGAATGGAGTAAGTTCACATACGAGCTGTTTGGGTCATGTTCTTTATTCTTCTAATTCTAATTTTTTCTCAAGTTCTAGTTCTAAGTTCTGATTCTTTCTCCATGATTCCTTCTTCCTCTTTCTTTGTTCTGTCTTTTTTTTATATATCATTCCAATGAAAAGCAATAAAAAGCTACACTTTGAGGGTCACAGTACATTCCTTTGAGCAAATGATAAGGAGCAGAGCCATTTACCATGTCAATACATAGGCAGAGATGTGGTGCTTGACACTTTCCCAGATAGTGGCATTGAAAGTGTCCCAAACCTAAAATATATTCTCTTGTCCTGTGTGTAACCCCAGAGCATAAGGAGGGAAGCTTATAACTTTGGCTGCAAGGCCAGACCACCTTCCATAGCCCTGGCTGTCTGTGAAACCTTTCCCATATAAAGCTGTTTCTCTCTGGACTTGTTTAATTGGTTAATTGTTATTTTTCTGTTATCCATATAAGTTTCAGGTTATAAACATAAACAGTTAGTTAGCTGAGCCCTGAATCTTGTACCATAAACTAAGGTTAGAAGTTTGTGCAGAGTGTTAATTGCTAAGGAATTTAATAAGGAGTGGCCACTGGTCTCTGTTATCAGCCAGGCCTGGCTAGAGAAACTGGCATAGGATTTTAGGTTGCTTTGTGTTAATAACCTTGGTTAGACATCTGCGACTTTGTCCTTGTTCATATCTGTAAAGTTTTAATTTACGATCCATTTACAGAGACATTCTATAAGGTTATAAATGAGCTAATTGTGTGTAGCTTGTCTTGAAGCTGAGAAGATACTGTTGTCAGCCTGAAATAATGACAAAAAACAGGGCCCAAGTGCCTTATAGTACTTGTGGAATAATAGATCTAACTATGAAATGTATTCTAGTATATTTTCCATACATCAAAATTATACAGCTTAATGAGAAGTCATCTTCCTGACCATCCACAGATATATGTGCCCATAAGATTGAGATGTAATCACAAGATTACATATACATATAACATGAGATTGCACATTACATTGCAGGTATTGGGGAGATACCATAGCTGTTTCTGCACATGTGAAATTACAGACAGCAGCAACAGTTTCCAGAGTGGGTAGTCCTGTAAGCCTTGCTTGAATGGGATTCTCCTCCATTAGAGAATTATTCATCTGGTGGGTTGACATCTGAATTATCAGTTGCTATCTTCTGTACTTGTGTCATGGCCTGCAGCAGCTCATGACATTAAATGGCAGTCTCCAAGATGTTCTAGAAACCTGTGTCCCCTGTGGTGATCTCCACGCTCACCCCGTTCCCCATCTCCTCCTTCTTCCTCTCTATCTTCTTCATCCAGATCTCCTAGGATGGTTACTCCTGTGGGGTCAGCATATTTTGGGGTACAGTGGGCCCAGGGATCCTGGTACACATTCCGAGTTGTTGATACCGTTTGTCCTTCATAATATCGGTCCCTGTAGACATATAACTTTTGCCCTTGGTCAGGAGGTTTTGGCCTTATGCCATCATTGGGGCTCACCATCCCTCAGCACTCCGCTGTACCCTGCCTTTTGTCCTTGTATGTGGACTGATCTTTCAGGTTATCTTCTGCAGAGGATGTTAGCTCAATGCTGAGCAACTCCTGTGGAGCTGACTCTGGTTCCTCGAGACAGCGACTTCCATGGCTTTCTATGCTCTACATGTTTACACTGCCTTGTCCTTCTGCCTGTGACTTACAGCTTCTGTAAGCTGTAAACCAAGGCAGAAGGGGGCTGGGATTGTGAAATCCAGACCTGTTGAATTCTCAAGGTGGGATTGGAGAATGGAGAAGCAGCATAGTGCACAAGGGAGGGTGATAAGTAGGAAACCATC
>CABHPH010148668.1:16265-26793 GCA_902168325.1 Peromyscus nudipes | reverse complement strand
TTTAAAACTTTTTATGAAGTAAGCCACATGGTTGGAAGATTGCATGGTTTTCTTATAACCATTTTCAGTGCAGAAATTCAAATAAACAAAATCTCAGGTAATAGATGAGAATAGTGAACCTAAATTACATATTAATGGAAATACATAGAATTTGTGCTCCCAGTTAGATGGGGCAAAGTTAAGTGGTTCAATGGCTATCTCATTTTTTGAGTCCTCAGATGTGTATTATTCCCTCGGGGAGTGGTGAAGGGAAGTTTATCGATATTATCATAACCCCAGAGGGCACTGTGCATTGCAGCAGGGCCTGGAGGGAGGTGACTGTGATGGACTGCAAAATCCATGGTATCTCAGTCAGTCTTGCAGCAGAAATGTTGGGGTGCCCATCATGCTTTTATTTTAAAAGCATACACAGGTACAGCATCCTTAAACAGCCCCAGCGCCACTCATCCTAGACAAGACAGCATGAAACACCAATTTAAGTTTAGACTATTTTTCAGCTAGACATAGTCTCTTCAGGTCCTGTGGTACCATATTATTTTAACAAACAAAGACACTGAAATTATTGATTTTTATAAACCTCTTTAAAAAGTCAAGATCAAGCCTTGCTTTATTCTAAAATTGTATAAATAAATTAACCTCAGTGGTTATTGTTCTCAAGCTTTTATCAGTTGAGACACTTATCCTGTTTTGTGAGAGGAAAACCTTACTGAGAAACTCACTCATAATTGGAAAATATGATCCAAACCCAATTTGCATACATACTTAATATGCCTTTGTATTATCTTTAGGCCCCCATCGTGCAATTATTCAATATTTTTTCAATACAGTGATTTTTATTAGATGTATCAAGTTGTACAATCTTCATATCAATTTACTTAAAATGTAACGATCCTGAGTTATTCAGGAGATCTGGAAATAGCAGGTTAACCAGGATGCTTAACAAAATATTACAAGCTTGTTATGGGTAATTTTCATTTAAAAAATGTTGCATGGTAATTAAAAGCATAGACACACAAAGCAGGCATCCTGGTTTCAGATCTGTTTAGCCACCAGCTAACTTTGTCACCTTTGGTAACATGATGTCCTGCTCTTATGAGGCTTAAGAGAACTATTGTAAATGTGTGGAATGTTTGTAAACAGTACTTCTTTCATAGTGTCAAATAAATTTTGCCTTTATTTTTTTATTTTTATTTATTTATTTATTTATTTATTTATTTATTTTTGGTTTTTCGAGACAGGGTTTCTCTGTGTAGCTTTGTGCCTTTCCTGGAGCTCACTTGGTAGCCCAGGCTGGCCTCGAACTCACAGAGATCCACCTGGCTCTGCCTCCCAAGTGCTGGGATTAAAGGCGTGCGCCACCACCGCCCGGCAAATTTTGCCTTTATTATTTGCATTTCTCTAATGAAAAAGAAATGGTCCCAACTGTCCCAGGTCACTCATTTCATTAGGACAAGCTAAGCAACCTATACCACTCAGCACTATACTTAATTATAATAATATTTCTGAATAAAATATATCTAGGAGAAGCATCTCTAAATATGCCAGAAGCCTATTGGTTATAACTATTACCTAATACTATAACTAATAACAATTCCCGATAACTTTAATAAATCTCACTTATGTTTCTATAGCTTGTTTATGGAGCTTCTAAAACTTATCATATATTCATGTGAACACTTGAAAATATACAGAAATAAATAAGATATGACCCTTACTTTAAAGTAGCTTACAATTTAGCTTGCATTAAAGATGTAGAACTCAAAAACAACTGAAACACAGAACAGAAAAGAAAATGACTGATAAGTAAGTAAATTGAGTTGTTGATGAAATGACCTACCTCTTGCCTCCCAGCTGGAACACTGCATTAAGGAGCATAAAACGTTAAAGGTCTTGAGCCACTCAATTTTACCACACCAAATACCTTCATTAGCAATGACATGTCTGGACTGATTGTCAGAAATCAATATGTGACCAAGAGCACATTCCACAGTAGATGTGAGCCTTTTCTTTGCAATTTTAAAGAGAAAAAAGGTACCTCTGTATTAATATTTATAATCTAATTAAGGCCAATGTTTATAGGAGATCTGTATAAAACGACCTCAAGTTGCATATGATCTGAGGGGAGTATCCATTGGCTATGACCTTCACTATGTGTATCTACTAACTTTAATACTTCAGTTTGTAACCTTTGGTACTCTGAATCAGATATATCTCAAAGAAGTTACATTTTTGTTGATTTTTAGCATTTTCTTTCAAGTAGCATTGTAAAATGAACTAAATCAAACTTTTCCTTAAGATTTGAGAATAGTTTGTATGATGTTGCTAATGAATGTAGTGATGAGACTAATATCTGACATTTAACTTGTTATGCAATGCATGCTTGTAAAATTATTTCTTCTTGATGCAAAATTAACTGTGAAATGAGAAAATATTTACAGCATTCACCAGAGAGAACTGAAGTGTGTTGTCATAAAATAATTTGTGAAAGATTTAATAAAATAACTTCTCAAACATTTAATAAAGCAAAAGCAGAGCTCAAATCTGAATTTATCTCAATTAAACCAAGTGCTAACAGTAAAATTCAACATATCCCTTTGGAAGAGGGTCATTTTCTTAATTACTTTTTATTGTTTGAAATTAAAATATAATTAACCAAAGCTCCAGTTCTAGGGAATTCAATACCTTCTTCTGACCTCTGTATACACAAAGAACACTGATTTACATGTAAATAAAAACAAAAATAATACACATAAAATAAACCTTTAAAAGGGTTTATAATATAATTACATCATTTGCTCCCTTCCCTTTCCTACCTCCAACCCCTCCCCTGTAGTAGTTTCTTCCTCTCTTCCCTCATGTCCTCTATTTCTTTAATAGCTGATATTTTTCACTCCTAAATAAATAAATACAACATACACAGTGTATAGAATGGTTCTTGTATGCACATGATTTCAGATTGACCACTTGGTATGGTATAACCAGTTGCAAAGGTCTTTTCTGGGGAAGGTTATTTTTCCTGCTCTCAACATTCTTTAGTTGCCTATAGTTCTTTCTATAGGGTTCTGGCCCTGGAAGATTTCCTCCTTCCATATTAGCATATCTGTTTATATAGCCCTTGTTCTGATCCTTTTGAAGACACCATGTTATTTAGATTTCATGAGTGTAGCTTTCCCATCATTTTTAGGAGACACATTCACATGCTGGCTTGTAATCTTTCTGCTTCTGCCTCTGTAGTGTTCCCAACTCTTAGGGACAGTGTTGTAAATGGATCGGTTTGCTGGGTTCCACAACATGACTTGTCCTTTGCATTTTGATGAGTTGTAGTTTTATGTAATGGCCTAATTGTTGCAAAGAGCAATGTATTTGATGAGGGGCGAAAGTTACATTTATCTGTGTGTGTAAGGATAAATATTTAGAATGTAGTTAGGGATTGTGCTAGTATAGGAAAGTGGCACTTGCAGATTCTCCTCTTAGATCCAAGATGTCACTAGACCTGGGTAGTTTGCTAGGTTTCCAATATCAAGCATTATTTCCCTCTTGTTAGGAGGGTCTTAAGTACCATTAGAGAGAGATGTTGGTTACCACCAAAATACACACACCACTGTTTCATTCATGCTGGTTGTTGTTACAATTCATAGGCACTGGATCCCCTGGATCCTGTGTCCAAAATGCATGAAGAAAGAAACCCATATTTAACTAACCTTACACTGTGAAACTTTATTTAGGCAGTAAATTATCCCCTTTGCTGATTTTTAGTATTGCTGAGTGTTGATATAATTAAAGGTGTAGAAGGAAAATATTAATTGGCATGTCTAATTCACTTTCACTTTATTTTCTCTCTCTCTCTCTCTCTCTCTCTCTCTCTCGTGTGTGTGTGTGTGTGTGTGTGTGTGTGTGTGTATGTATGTGTGTGTGTGTGTGTCCCCACTCTGGCATGCATGTATGCAAATGTGTGCCATAGCAGGAGGTCAGAGGGAAACTTTCAGGAGTCAGTTCTCAGTTTCTGGAAATAAAATTTGGGTCATCAGCCTTTGACAATAAGTGCTTTTGCCCACTTATCCATCTCTCAACCTACATATTGATTTTTTTAAGTGATATATGAGACCAGGTATCAAAGATCCTGGCCCATGTGAACTCTTTTTTTAAGCTAAGTGTGTGTGTGTGTGTGGGGGGTGACCTGTAGTGTTTCCAAGTGTGTGCTCAGATGTGTGCATCTGTGCTAAAGATTAAAGCCAAGTGTTTCTCTCCATGGCTCTCTGACTCTCTCACTGAACTACCTGTAGCTCACTGATTCAGCTAAGCTTTTAGTCAAAGTGCTCTAAGCATCCAGCTGTGTCCACTCCTTCTGTACTGGGGTTACAATGGCTCTTATAGGTTCTGTGAACATGAATTCATGTCTCACACTTGTACAACAGGCACTTTGCTCATTGAACCACCTCCACAGCCACAGACATGGGAACTTTTAAACGCTATGCCAAGGATTTAAAACATCCTCATATTTCTGAAGACTATTTTAAACTGTCCTCAGATCAAAACTATTTTGGTTTTGGTCAACAAACAGTGGTATATGATTAGATTCTAGTGATGAAAATATGCAGAAATATTAGTACATTTTTCTGTTAGTTTCTAGGCTTGACCTCATTGAAAATTTAAATATTGGTATGAGAAAATGGAACAATCATTTTTTTGTAGCCAGTGTTATGCATTCACATTCACAAATTATGTCTCTCATATCCCCGCACCTGTCCATGTTTGAACCTTTTCTCAACCATTTTAGACAGTATTTCAGTATATTAGGTCTTTAATGTTCAGTATTTATTGTTTTAACCCAGCTTCTATTATGCCATCTTTTGTCTATGCACTAGTTGTCAGAGTGTTCCTGACATGGAATTGATCATTTATTCTGATAAGTTTTTTTTGGCCAGTTTGAAACCAAAGTCAAGTATAATATAAAAAATTAAAAACTATTAACAAATCAAACCAAACTTCATCTTATGTCTCATTCTTCATTTCCTGTTAGCATCCATTCCTTAATACTTCTACTTCTTTACAAAAAAATTATGTAACTGTATTACAATTTCAAAATCATATTTTAAATAGGAAATAACACTGTCATAGTGACTATGTTAAGCATGTTATTTAACCTATTAATCCTAGCTATCAATTAAACAACTATATCTCACGATAATGCGGCTCGAGAAGTATCCCTCCAAAAATACACAAGAAATGAAAGTATGTTTTCATTTATGAAATGTGAAAAAGTGCAGAGACCCTATCAAGTTGGTTCTTGTATTCCTCTGCATCTTGATTCCGATGGGTGCTAACACACTGTGTCACACTGCAAAAGGCAGCCATCCTGTGGAGCCTCCAACGGAGGTGCAGGCTTCTTAATGCCATTTGGAGTCGTAAACTGTCTCTTGGTAAATGAAACTTTTATGTCCTTTAAAAGTAAAACAAATAAGTTCTCATTTGTGAATTCCACAAATCGAGTGAATGTGGCTGGCTTAATGAATGTACTTATGTCCAGTTCTCTCTGTGGGAGAAGAGATTTATTTTGTGTCCAGATCCTGAGAGATCAAAGTTAATTTTATCTCCTTCAGAATACCCTTTAAAAGTCAATTTCCCTAATGTCTCCTATGAATGTTTCTTCTGAAGCTGTGTTTATTGAAGCTTGTATTTTAACTATGTTTCGAGTTAATTTTTTATTTTCTTCTATTGCAGTGTGGAGACAATCAATGATGGAAATTTCCACATTGTGGAGCTACTGACCCTGGATTCGAGCCTTTCCCTCTCCGTGGATGGAGGAAGCCCTAAAATCATCACCAACTTGTCAAAACAATCTACTCTGAATTTTGACTCCCCACTTTATGTAGGAGGTGAACTTCCTTCCAAATCCAATGGTCTTCCAACTCTGTGCTTCTCATTATAGATCAAATCTGAAGTTACTGGTGCCTGGTGCCATGATCATTGACACTGATCAATCATTGTAATTGGCCAACAAGCATAAAACAGAAAGAGATGGAAGTGTCTCTTAAGGGACCATTCGGTCATCCTGGTTCTGGGTCTAACTCAGTATGTCATCGGGTCAGAGAAGGACATTAGTTCTTCATCTATGACATACTAGCTAGGTAATTTATATATAGTGTCATTTAATTTTGTATCTGTCTGCAGACAGAAGCAGAAAATTGGTTAGAGATCAATTTAGAAAATCATAAAATAAGACTGCGGAGACACCCCAGTGTATAAAGTGCTCAGGAACCTGAGTTAAATACTCAGCACCTATGTGAAATGCCACGTAGTATGGTATACTTACAATTTCAGTGCTGAGGAGGTTGACAAGCAAATCCCTAGGGCTTAGTGGATCTGCTTGTCTACCTATCCTACTGAGTGATATCCAGGGCAATGGAAGAACCTATTTCAAAAGAAAAGGTACAGGGATCCTGATAAAAGACACCAGAAGTTGTTCTCTAGCCTACACACACACATACACACACACACACACACACATACACACACATACACACACACACACACACACACACACACACACACACGATTAAACAAGTTTGGTGCAAAGTAGGAAGGAAGAGTCCCCAGCCCTGCTCCCTTAATGAGGCAGATAATATCAGCTCAACCCAATGTTGCCACACTGGTATTTCTAGAAGTTCATACAAATTATAGAGTAATTGTCACTGAAACTCAATGAAATAATCAGTGACTCAAATTTAAGGATTTCATCAGACTAGTGGGAAGTATATTTGCTTAGCTGGGCTCCCACAGTGAAGGAAAAAAAGAAAACCTTGGCTAGGTAGGCTCGTGCCAGGAACGCTGCAGTCCGACTCCAAGTCTGACTCTCAGCAATAAGAAGGAAGTTGGGGAAGAGAGAAAGACAGAGGCAGAGAGACAAAGAGAGATAAAGAAGTACAGGGAGAAAACCTGTAAAGAACAGAACTCTTACCATTGTCTAGGTCTGGAAAAGAAAGTGTAAATTGGACACAGAATTGCAAAATTCAGAAAAAGAATAACAAGACATGATATTGAATTGAAATGCAATAAGTTAAGCTATGGAGTTGATACGATTAACTTATTTAACAAATAACTAAAGCCTCTAAACAGGTCAACTCACTTCATTTCTTCATCAGGACTAGTATTTTTATGAAGTTCTTAGGCTCTAAACAAGATTAACTTCAGGATGCTATTCAATCATCTTAATCCTTCCAAATCTTCCAAAAAACTATTGCTTTCCATTTTCTCCTAAATCCATATCATTTCCATTTTTAATAATTTTCATAATTAAAAAATCATAAAGGGCTGGACAGATGACTCAGTTTAAGAACACTGGCTGCTCTTGCAGAGGACCCAGATTTAATTCCCAGTACCCACACGACAGCTAACAACTGTCTGTAACTCCAAGATCTGACACCCTCACACAAACATACATGCCGGCAAAACACGAATGCACATAGTTTTTTTTTTAAATCATAGAACATTGATGTTGTTGTAAAAGGTTAGAAAAAGTTCAGCACCTTTGATTCAATTATATGATTGCTTATGGGCCATTTAATATATGTTGGGAACCAAATTAATGGAAGGTCTATGTCACAAAGTTGAAAAATAAATGTCCCTTCTGGTCCCAGCAACATGAAGCATGTAGACACATCTCTGAATCACCAATGGGACATGACATTAAAATCTTGCAGACTGACTATACTCAACAAGCTGATTGACCTCCTAGTTCATAGGAGTCACCACTATGAGGATTATGAGACTCTTTTTTTAAATTAGTTATTTGAAAACTTTGGTACAATGTGCTTTGATCTATTCATCCCTCCCTCTATTCCTTCTAAATCTAGCATGCTTTTCCTAGCCACCCATGTCTGTGTCCTTTAAAAAAAACAACAACAACAACAACAAATACAAAGTCCAGTTTGTGCTACTCATAATTCTTCAGTGTGTGGCTTCTGCTGGAGCTTGCTCAACTTACCTGGAGTATCCCTTGAATAAAACTTCCCTCTTCCAGTATTAACTATTGTCAGCAGCTCCTGGATTATGGGTGGGACTTCATGCCACCTCTTCTCTCCATTCTGAGATTGCCTCTGGCTTCAGTTTCTATTTCCACCTATTCTGCAGCATGCAGAGTTACCTTGCAGTGTATAAAGCCAGCCCTGAGTGTTAACCATGATGTAAAAGGGATGGTGTATATATTTTAAGCATTTGCTATTACCAACAGAGTGCTTCTTCTCTTTTAAATTACGTTTTTATTTATATGGCACTGCTTTTAGTGGCTCAACCTTTCATTTTCAGAGAAAACTGAAGTAAAAACTAGAAGGTAAACCCTACTTTATTCATTTCATAGTCGCAAAGGGACAACCTCAAGAACTTTATAAAGCTTTTCGAAGTTTGCAAAGCTAAATTGTGGTAGACTATTATGTAAGTCCGGGTCTTTCTGACCCCAATGCCACTGCATTGCCACTTATTTTTTTACAAAAATCAGAAAACAAAATGGCTTAAGTAATATGGTTTTGCCTTTACTTCCGAATTTGTCCTTGACTTGAATTTATGGTGCTTTTATTCAAAAATATTTCAGTGAATGCTTTAAGAACCTCTTAAAATATGATGTTCAGGTATTTTTAAAATTCAGATGAAATTGTTTAAGACAGATAATTTTTAAAACAGGGGAAAAATTAAACTCCCAATTGAAAAGTGCTAATCCTTCTGAGGCTAGAGGTCTTGGAAGAATCCACAAGCACCTCTGAATATTCAGGACTAAGGGAAACCATCTTGGTATCAGCCTCACTGCCAGAGAACACACTGAGCCCATCTACTTCCTCCCCAGGATGCGGTCATGGTGGTGATTCAGGCTTTAGAAAACAAAGAACCCAGTAGACCACAACCCGACTGTCACATGGCAGAGGCAAGAGGAGCTGAGTCACCAAAAAGGAAGCAAGGTTAAGTCTAGTTAAAACCAGAGCTGTCCCTGAGAAGGGTACCTTGTATGTCCTCGCCATTGGTCCATCGCAGAAGCATTCTCTGGAAAAATGCAAACTGGTAGTGCAGCTGAGCTTGCTCTTTCATTACTGACTATTCATGATCTTTATGTAACACAAACCAGAAGAATTTTAATGTTTTTCCATCTAACAATTGAACTAGAACACTTATTACTTAACTGTCAGGGGGAAGGAGTAAGACACAGACATAGGGATCTAGGCACATATTACCAAAACAGTGTCACCTTTGGACAAAAGATTTCAATAATGGTACTATGCTCCCTTAGAGTCATTTTAAAACATAAAGAAACTGGAAAGGCTTTTTTAAAAATCCATTTACTAAGTTATTTAGTGAATGATTGGTGGATTAATTTACTTCCAATTAAAGCCCATGAACTACAAATGAAAAAGTCATGAAAAGCAAAATCGTGTATTACCAGGTATGGCAAGGCATTGTGCATCTGTATTCTCAGCACTCAGGAGGCTGAAGCAATGAACTTTATGGTTCCAGTCCATCCTGGGCTGTGCAGTAAATTACTATTTCAAAAAAAAAAACTGATCTGCCTCTGTTTATCAGCTAAAAACCAGCATTCTAACTAAGCATGTGAAAGTAATGACCCAGAATAGTTATTGGTTAGAGGGGTAATTCAGGGTAGAACATGCAGTTAGAGGTGTTTGGGTCAACCCCCAGGTCCAAAGATAATCTAGAAAAGGTCTTGATTTTTATATGCTATTGAAAGTTGAGCCTGTATATAGTATGTAGTTATGCGTTTTATAGATTTTCACCATCAAAACTACACCCTCTGAAGTTGTACGATTTGGAAGTAAATGAAACAAGTTCATTCATTGCTTCTCACTGCTGAAGAAACAGGCCAATCTCAATTTAGTCTGGATATGCACACAAATAAACATTGTATCTGCATTGAAATGAGCGTTTAAAATAGCTTTGGAAGAAGTTCATTTTTAACTGTTTTAAGAAATGACCCAAAATGAGGGTCATTAAAATCCACATGTTTGTGATGGATGAACACCATTTAGAAAGACTTTCCCTGCAGGAAAGAATTTCCTGTCACTGATACTCCCCTGAAAATAGTCAACTGCATGCCTCAATCTTGGTGTAGTAGTACATTCTCCATGACCAGACATATACCATGTGAATGTCTGCACTCGTAGACCTTTAAATTAAAGACAAAGAACTCAGTACCTGTTCTAGTGTGGCCATGAGCCCCCCTACGTCAGAATCACCTGTGGTGCATATTGGCATTTAGAATTCTGTACTTGTCCTCTTTCACAAAAGATCAGCATCTCAGGATGGGGATAGATGGGAAGATACTCTTCGAAAATCCAATTTTGGTAGGACATAGGTACGAGAAGCTGACAAACAATTGCTCTAGGCTATCTTCTTGTGGTAGAGATGAGGGAACTAAGACCCAGGGAGGGAAAATGACTGGCCAGGATATACTCTCTAAGTAACCTTTTTCATTGCAGTGTCAGTAAATAAATAAATAAATAAATAAATAAATAAATAAATAAATAAATAA
>CABHPH010148668.1:4350-16255 GCA_902168325.1 Peromyscus nudipes | reverse complement strand
AAATAAATAAATAAATAAATAAATAAATAAATAAATAAATAAATAAACTTGAAGAAGAAAGGGTTTATTCTATATTACAGTTTGAGAGCACAGTCCATCTTAGTAGAGAGGTCATGAAATTATGAAGCAGCTGGTCACATTGATGCAATCAGGAAGCAGAGTGAGATGAATGTAAACCCTCAATGGTATTTCTTCTTTGTATTGAGCCTAAGATCCAAGTTCATGATACTTTAATATCCACATTCATGACATGTCTTCCTTGTTGTGTTAGACCTTTCTGTACAGAGCCTGAGTTGTGTTTCCCAGTGAGGGATTATTTAACGTTTGGGCATGGATGTAAGGAATTGTGTTGATTAAGTTAACTGATGTGGGAAGAGCCACCTTAATAAGAGCCTCACCATTCCCTAGGGGCAGAGCGGGTGGGATCCAGGACTCTAACATATAAAGTGAGCTGAGTATTAGCTTGCCTCCCTCTCTGCTTCCTGACTCTGCATGCAATGTGGCCAGCTGCTTTAAACTGTTGTGGCCTTGACTTTGCTGCCATACTGGACTGTACCCTTGAACTGTAAGTTGAAATGAGCTTTTCTCCCTTGAGTGGCTTTTGTCTGGGAATTTTACAACAGTATCAGGAAAAGAAACTCAAACATATAGTGATTTTAAATCACATCAACTAGATAATGAAAATTAACCAGGAAACACTTAACCAATATTAGAACTTGACCTCTAGACTAGTAGCTTTGTATACCTACACTCCTGCTTTTGGTGCCTATTAAGACTCAAATGGGGCTTTTGGCCTAGGGAAGAGAATGATGGCACAGAACAAGAACACTAGAATGTATTGGTCCCCTGGAGAGTGAAGCCCGGCCTATGATCCCAAGCAATAGCTCCGAGTCCCAGCACAGTTGAATCATGAGCACTGGGAGGCAAGTCATTTGCTCAGAGGCTTCCAACTCCCTCCCGTCTCCTCATCCAGTGTCCTATAAGGTCCTCTGTGTAAAGTACTGTCAAGGAACTGATCTGGGTCTGGATCAGGCCATGGAAAGATTCTTCAGCTTTGCCAAAATAACAGTTACCAGATGACTGTCACTTCTGGAATGTATATGCCCCAAGATTGCAAATGCTGTTTGTGATGAAACTTATTCCATTTTTTTTACATTTTCTTACATAAAAGCTTCATTCTAAGTAGAAAAAAAATCATATAAATGAGGTGCTATCCAGATAAGAAGCAAAAATGAGCTTTTCAAGAACAGACATCCTCAAGAGAGCATGGACAGTGCCCCTGAGGTGCTGGGTTAGTTGCTAAGTTAGAATTTGACAAGTTTGAGGTAGGTTACTGAGAGCTCCAGCTCTCACTCTCAGAGTCCTGGTAGACTGAACCTGGGCTCCAGGATTAAGAAGGGTAGGCAGCCAGCAAAATGCTGACGTGGGTGGCATGGAACATGTGGCCCAAGCTCTCTAAGCTCCATCCTTGGATGTTATAATCAGACAAAGAATTAATCAGAGAATTATAACTGGTGGCCTCCCGGTGTGTATGGTGTCTAGACCCGCAGGGAATGGAAAAAAATGTCTACCTCTAGTTTTTCTTTAAGTAGACATTCTTGAAGATTATATAAATTCATATATATTACAAGTTTTGTTTGAGATAAATTTACCAATTAAGAACTGACACCAATAAACTGGGTTCATTTTAGTTAAAAGTCAGAATAACTTACTACATCTTACCAAAATGAGAAACAAAATGTTCAGCTTTTCTCTACCTCCTCGTCTGAGCATACATATTCCAATGTAATAGAAATGGACTGATGAACCTCAATATTTCTCTGTAGCAAATGACCGAGGAACCTGTAAAGACTCTTAACTGACATGCTGTTTCTTCCTAGGCATGCCTGGGAAGAATAACGTGGCATCATTGCGCCAGGCCCCTGGGCAGAACGGTACCAGCTTCCATGGCTGTATCCGGAACCTTTACATCAACAGTGAGCTGCAGGACTTCCGGAAAGTGCCCATGCAAACCGGAATTCTGCCTGGTTGTGAACCATGCCACAAGAAAGTATGTGCTCATGGCACATGCCAGCCCAGCAGCCAGTCAGGCTTCACCTGTGAATGTGAGGAAGGGTGGATGGGGCCCCTCTGTGACCAGCGAACCAATGACCCCTGCCTTGGAAACAAGTAAGTTCCAGTGGCTTGGTACTCAGTAAATATGCTAAATTCTCCAAGCAAATCTAAGAGAAGAAGGCAGGAGGTTGGCAGGGCAAGAGTAGGGGCCTAGAGAAATCAACACATTAGAATTCTGTTCTCTGTATTCAGACATGGTTTTGCCTAACCACCATACCTTCCGAACTCCTCTATCAACCTTATTTTCATTCCTATGCTTCTCCTTCACTATAGATGTGTACATGGCACCTGCTTGCCCATCAATGCCTTCTCCTACAGCTGTAAGTGCCTGGAAGGCCACGGAGGTGTCCTCTGTGATGAAGAGGAAGATCTGTTTAACCCTTGCCAGATGATAAAGTGCAAGCATGGGAAGTGCAGGCTCTCTGGACTGGGGCAGCCCTACTGTGAGTGCAGCAGTGGATACACCGGGGACAGCTGTGACAGAGGTAAGCTAGGCACCTTGTCACAAAGCACGAGGGATGCCTCATCCCGGGTGAAAGAGATAGAGTGCAGGGAGGAAACTCTTGGCCTGGGCGTGGCTTTAGCTACTGTTGTTGACTGGTTCTCAGGTGGTATGCAGTTACTAACTGTGAAAAGCAGTAAAGTTCCACTCTAAGGCCGTTCCATGGCCATCAGACATCTTATCACAACTTGACTTGCTCTAGAAAGTCTCTTTTTCCCTTCTTCAGAGTACAGCTGCCCAACTCAGCTTGAGCCTCTACCTGATCCCTTCACCTACATGTATTACTAATCTGGCTCCAGACAGAGACCGTGGAGGTGGTAGCTCTGTTCTGGTTTGAGTACAGAGTCACCTGGTTTGAGTACAGAATCACCTTTGCCCTTAGAATCGACTGATTTATCACAGTAAATTATGCAGGTGAGAGCGATGGAAGCCGGCTGAGTTTTCAGCCCACCTCTCTCTGCTTTGTTTCCAAAATCAGAACTTGCCTGGCCTCCAGCTGGCACAGACTTTGGTGCATCAGACAATAAGATGAACGTGCCTGCGGAAGCCTTTAACAGATGTCTCTTTTTTGAACTACTTCATACTAGCGTAATTTATGAAGTTAGTGGAATGTTACTTGTATTAAGTAACATATTGGATAATATTAAATTCTGGGCCTAATAAATTAAATTGCATTCTCTGTGAAACTGCTCCCCGTGGTAAACAAAACCAGCTGTTAGTCCTGTAGAAACAGAAGATGTGTATTTTTTTTTTCTCCTTTTTTGCAATAAAGGAAAAGATTTAGGAATCCAATTTTCTTGTCAGAACAAACATGTTGTATTTATTGTCTACATATATAGCATTCACTTTGCTGGAAATAGAGGCCTAAAAGATGCATTTTTCAAGGAAGATTGGATCACGCCATCAGTCCATAATGTAGACTTCAAGCCTCACACTAAAAATAGCAGTTTCAAAATGCTAGGAAGGACAATGACCACAAAATGGAGAACTTGACTTTCTTTCGATCACGCTACAAAACTTACAGTGTCTGTCTTTTAAAATGCTCTTATTTCCTTGTTCTTTTCTAGAAATTTCTTGTCGAGGGGAACGGATCCGAGATTATTACCAAAAGCAGCAGGGTTATGCAGCCTGTCAGACAACAAAGAAAGTATCTCGCTTGGAATGTAGAGGTGGGTGTGCCGGTGGGCAATGCTGTGGACCTCTGAGGAGCAAGAGGCGGAAATACTCCTTCGAGTGCACAGATGGATCCTCATTTGTGGACGAGGTGGAGAAGGTGGTGAAGTGCGGCTGCGCGAGATGTGCCTCCTAACTGCATTTCTAGCAGCTTCCATCTTCAGCGAAGGTTATACACTTCTTGACCATGTTGGACTAATTCATGCTTCTTAATGGAAATATTTGAAATATATTGTAAAATACAGAACAGACTTATTTTTATTATGATAATAAAGACTTGTCTGCATTTGGAAAAAATAAAATAAAAGACACACTTGTACTAAAGCTTCCCCTACACTGGAAAAGTGTGAAGAAAAGCCACACTTGGAGGCATTAGTGCAGCCGTGGGGACCATTGCAACACGGAGCCATCTTTGGAACATGCAAATACTAGCAGAAGCACATATACAAGAGTCTAACATGGGACTGTACACTCACATGTGATTGCCCAGAGCCTAAAACCCATGACCCCCTTCACATCAGTGCAGTTCACAAGAACACACCAAGCACAAGCATCTCAATGGGACTGTGAGGCAGGGGAATGGAAATCCAGAATCTCTAGATAGATCCAAGGGATGAGAAATATTTTGTGGAAGATATAAAATGTCCTGACATCTGGGTTTCATTCAGGAGAGAAATGGGTGTGGAGTGCTGCAATGTATTTTATTGTCTTTGGCAATGATAGCCTATCTGCAGAAACAGCACGCGAAGGTGTTTATCTACCACTTTCCAGTATTAATTTTTGTAATATAAATGATAAAGGAGATGATAAAGAACCAATAGATTATTGATAAATAAAAAATTAGTAATAATATGAATTTTGTTTTTATGAGTTCTAAATAGCCCTATACAGTATTCATTTTCAACGAGAAATATTTATTGTATTAAAGTACATTGTACTTAAGGATTTAGGTCATCACTTTGGACTGTTTCTCGATGCTTTAATATATATTAATTTATAATTATCCTGATATTTTTGTACATTTTCAAACTTAAAAAAAATCAGGATTTTTTTTTTGGCAATAGAACTAACATAGGATGTTATTTTGGTATCTTGGGATAGGTATATGTTGTTCTCTTGGCTGACCTCGACATCTGACCACTGATGTCACTGACCTGTGGCCTCTTTCAGGACACTTGCAGAGGGTTTACAAAGGCTATGAGTAAAGACAGCAAGTGTACCCATCTGTCATATGTCCTCACAGGAGGAAGGAAATTATCTGTAGCGATGGACAATAGGAAGTAGACCTTTTACAAATTAATTAGTCTTTCCCTGCCATGCTTTGGGGGAGGGGGGAAGAAGAAAGACTGTCATGTCAAAAACTGTAATTTTTCTCCAAACAATAAAACTCCTTGATTACCTTACTGCTCCCATGTTAACAAGTTTGCTTCTGAATGACAATGTAGAGTTGGTAATGATTTATAATTGACTGTGCTCTTCCTTCATGAAAATCCCAGGGTGCCCTGTGAAAATGCAGATGTTTCTTGAAAAGAAAAACTCTTTTTAACAATGGCAATTTTGCTTTGTCTTTCTCCAGACTAATATCGGTTACACTACTGATGTTTGTAAATTAAAAGATGTCTACTTCATTAAGAGCTTGGCCGTTTTCTTAGAAACTGCACTGCTTTGCAGGTGTTTTATTATGAACTTGATAGAGTGACATGAAAGGAGCAAGAAAGGCAACCTATGCCTTTATGTTACCAAAAAAATTGCTTTGAAATTAATGTATTGTCACATCTGGAGGCTGCATAAAAGAGATAGATAGAATACATATTCTTTGCTATGGAAAATGCAGTAAATTAAATCCTTCCACCAAAAGGAATTATAAGATGAAACAGAGCTAATACAAAGGGTCTTCTTTGGGTATCACTGCCTTTGCTAGATCCAGCTATCCAGAACTAGCAACAATTCATATCAAGGAAGTGTCATTGTCTAGGAAGAATATTAATACTTGACCTCTACTGTATGAGGGATTCATCTCTTTTTAAGACAGTCATGCACACACACAGGCACACACAATATACCCACTATTCCAGGTGTGAACATCCAATCACTTATTCATTCATGTTTAAAATGACTTTAGTTGTATTATATAAATATTAAATAACAATTATAAAACATTCATGTGTTCCTATGAGTTCATTTCTTTTTCAGAGCTATTGAATCATTCATGAAGCAAAGAGTCATCTACAAATATAACAAGATTTCCATCTGATGTCCCAGATAAACACCATCCTAGTGGCTAGTGTTTGCAGTTTCCTTACTGTACAGCAGGACCTATGCTTTGAGTTATATATGTAAAATCTCCCTCATCTCTATAAGTGAATGGAATTCCTGTGTTCCCTGGTATATAGCAGGATATAAGGCTGGAAATCAAAGGAGCTGGACCCAATATTGGGCAGTTCATACTAGTGTATTTGCTGATAATATAGACAGCCATTCAGCCACAGATTGCCTCTACTTGGGGACTGCTAAGTTTGAAGCCTGATTTTTCAGTGCTATTGATCATGTATGTTTAAAAATCTTACTAGAGATTTGACTATTTGCTCCTGTTTTAAAGAAAAAGGAGACATCATATGGGGTTTGGCATATTTTTTATCCTTCCTGATTATAAAGTGACAAAATAAAGTCTATTTCTGTGGGACTTGAGCGAGTTAGTGTCACAGGAATCACATTTTGTTTGTCTTCCAATCATGAGCCTTTAATGAAGAAAATCTCACAGCCAGAAAATGATTAGCAAATCACACAAATCAAGGGAAATTATTCATATTAAAAATGCTCCTGATTTCTAAGCCATTAACCACAACACTTTTAAATAAAAAAACTATCCTACAGCTTTAGTGATAGAATTCAATTTTTAAAAATACAAAATTAAAATTATCATATACAATAACAAACATTTGTAATTTAATAGATGAAGTTCTTAAACATTCCTAGCATGTTTTTTTTTTAAATTCTCCCATGAGTGAGACACCAGCAGGAAACTGGAATGCAATCAATTGAAGAATGTGATCATGAAATAACAACCACCTCAATCTTTGGAATTCGTTCTGATCACAGATTGAAACTGTCAAAGAGCATCTCTTGCTTTAGAATTATTCTGGGAATTTTTTTAATAGATGATTTTCTTTGTCAGCAACATTTCCTCCTGGAGAAATGATTAAAAGACTTGAAATGAATTCAGGACATAAAGATCTTGAACTTTATGGCGTCATCTGCCTCAGGTACTGACCATGATTTCTACAGTGATGTCTGTAATAGAATATAAGCTATAAAAAGTATATGAACTTTTATGTGAGATATTACATAAAGGAGAGAAAGCTATAAAAGTATAGAAGCTATCTTCTTTCTTAACCCTCCTTGTTTACTCACAGTCATTTAAGAAATGATTTCTGTTTCATGACTTCCATCAATTACAAGAAAAGATGGCAGACATCTCACATAGTTCCATATAAAGTAGACAATGTCTACGATGTTAGAGCTTATGTTTCATGGATATGGACTGAATCTAGACTGGGTAACTGTTCTGGCTACTTTTATGTCAACTTGACACAAGCTGGAGTCATTTAGGAAGAAGGAATCTCATTTGAGAAAATATCCCACAATGTTGGCCTGTGGACAAGCCTGTGGTGCATTTTTTTTTTCCGATTTTTTGATTGATGTGGGAGGGCCCAGATCACTATGGACAGTACCACTTCTGGGAAGTTGGCCCCAGGTGCCATAACAAAGCAGGCTGAGTAATCCATGCGGAGCAAGTCAGTAAGCGGCACTGCTCTGTAGCTTCCGCTTCAGTCCCTTAGCTTTCAGTCCCTTACCTGCTCCACGCACTTGCTTTGAGTTCCCACCCTATCTTCCTCTGATGATGGGCTGTGAAAGATATGGAAGTGTGAGCTAAATAAATCCTCTCCTTTCCAGTTGCATTTGGTTGTGGTCTTTATCACAGCAATAGAAAGCTAACTAAGACAGTAACAGATGCTATGCAAATGATCAAACTGACATGTAATATCAGACTGTGATGTACCTTTAAGGACATAATGGTACACTAGAAAAAGTACAGCCAGGATATTGATGTTGCTCAGTTGATACAGTACTTGCTTAGCATGTCCAAAACCATGGGTTTGATACCTTTCACTTAGCTTGTTTTTGATTACTGTGATAAGTACCATGATGGAAGAAAAGCGACATGAGGAAAGGATTTATTTCATCTTAGAGCTTCCAGTACATCACTGATGGAAGCTAAGGCAGGAGTGTAAAGCAAGAACAATGACAGAACACATCTTCAATCCCCAGGATACAGAGAGCAAGACCCAAACATTTGTTCTGGAATGCCAGACTCCTCACGAGGAAGAATTATTATTATCCCTCTGTAGTTGACAAATGACAATAAGGAATATTTAAAAGCAAATCGTGGACTGTGGGATGTGGACATTGGAGGAGCAACAATTGTTCCCAGTTCAGGTGGTAGTTGAAGCCAAGAAAATGGGTGAACTAATTCACAAACACATCAGAGTGAACTTGACCAGAGGAGTAACATCTGACTTCAAACAGTGCTTACATTTTCAGGTGGATAATTTGATTCCGAAATGTGGACAGAAATGGGGTAATTCTAATACAAGCAAGCAAGACTGGTTAGTCATATGTTAGGGATAATAGAAGATGGTCAGAAGGACAACAGGAAAGTATTATAGGATCATAGCTTTGGCCTTCGGTGAGTCAGGTAGGAGCTGAAGCAGAACCACAGAACACTGCTTCCTGGCTTGCTATGCATGACTCTCAGCTTGCTTGCTTGTTGCTATACATGGTAGGAGGACCACGTGCTCAGGGGTTATACTTCCCACAGCGGACTGGGTCTTCCCACATCAATCATTAATCAAAACTGACTTACAGACTCCTTAGAGGCCAATCTGGTGGAAGCATTTTCTCAGTTGAATTCTCTCTTGCCAGATGACTCTCACTTGAGTCGAGTTGACAAAATTCAAATGAGCATTTCTGGCGTGTGATAAAAACCAATGTTAGTGGTGCTGTGTTGGTGGTAATGACAGCTCTCCATCAGTGGAGGCAGGATAATAAGAAGTTCAAGGTCATCTTTGACTACATTAAAAAAAATAGAACAGAAACTTTCAGTCACATAAGTGTTACCAGGAGGTGGGATGGTTCTGGGAGAAAATGACTTGCAACTGTGTCAGGGAAGATAAAATAGAATGCAGGATGGAAGTAATGGAAGTTTTTTGTATAGATAGATTTGGGCAGGTTGCCCAAGGAAAGCAGTCTATGCATAAATATACAAAGCAAGGGAACTTTGTGTTCTGATGGAAGACAAGGAATCTGGTGAGTGCTACCTATGGCATGCATTGGTTCTATGTGTACAACGCAATAGTGTCTCTTTACTGGCTTAATATTCATTATGTTTTTTTTTCTATTGAGTACCTATTTGCAGTGGGTTTTCCAAATGACAAATGCAAGAGATTTCCAGTTCAAAATAATGGCTTCTTAGCTAGGCTTAATGTAGTTCCTTGCAACTTTCAAAAGATATGCCTCTGAAAATAGTATCTGATAATAGCATCAAAATCTCAGAATAATATTATTCCTCAGATCTCAAAGGAATGTTCACAAGCTGAAAGGCTGATAAAACTGAATTGAAACAACTGTCGAGCAATCTGTACTGTGAAACTCACAACTCACTCTCCCCTTCAGCTTTTACCAAAGCCAGACACTCAGGAAATAAGTCAAATAGAACCCTAGCAGAAAATATCCATACATTAAAAATGTCAATTAAAATCTGGATTTTAATTACATTTTGGTGACTTTATTGGGCTGAGTATGCCTTGAAGAGTGAAAGATGGTGACCTGGAATCCCAGGCATTTATTCTGCAGTGTACTGTCCAGTTTTTTGAATGAAGCTATATACTACTCTAGATCATGGGAAAGTATCCTTAATTCCCACTCTATAGAAAGCAAGTCCCAAACATTTATTTTGGTATGCCAGATTCCTCACAAAGAAGTATTATTGTCATTTCTCTATAGTTAGTATTATGTGGACAAACAACAACAAAAAATATTTAAAAGCAAATCATGGACTATGGGATGTGAACATTGGAGGAGCAAGAACTGTTATTAACTCAGTGGTAGTTGAAGCCAAGAAAATGGGTGCAGTAATTCAGAAACATATCAGAATGAACAAAGGAGTAACACCTGACTTTAAATAATGTTTACATTTTCAGAGAAAAAATTGATCCCAGAATGGAGACAAAAATGGGACAATTCTAATAGAAGTTGACATAACTCTTTAGCCATGTTAGAGCAATAGAAGATGGTCAGAGGGGCCACTGGAAAAATATAATGGGCCCATAGGTATACCCTTCAGTGAGTTTGGATCACTTTAGTAACAGCTCACATAAGTGCAGGAATGCACCCTGAGAGAATTTGGATGACTACCATAGAAATGCAAACTGGAACTTGATTATCCATCACACTGGCTAGGTTTGACTAAGACAGGTGAAATCTGGGATGTTGAAACAAGATGCCTGAGAACAAGAAACCAGGAAATTCCCAGAGCGGAGAGCTACTTCTGCATAGCAACTCTTACCCAGAAGGAGTTGTCTGCTGACTTCCTCTTCCTACCACAAAGGGAGAAAAGAGCACAGTAAAAGTTCTACCGCTGTCCAGAAATAAGAAATCTGAGTAGAAACCATGGCCAGCCACATTTCAGACTAGCTTTGCCTTTGCATCAGTGTGGGCATAGCTAAATTTGGATTCAAGGAAAATCAAAATTAACAAGCACACACATAAAAGTGGGGCCTGGCAAAAGAGCCACAGACACAATTGTCTAGGAGACATGCTGTCATTAATCTTACTCTGCCTTGGAGAAATAACTACATTTTTTTTGTCTGCATAGATGGTGGCAGAGAGATTAAGTGACTTGCCCAAGGTCATACAGTCCAGGTCTCCTGACTCTCTAGCCATAATACAATATTGATTTTGCTAGAACCGATAGACAGACTGAATTGTCTAATGAGATGTTGGGAGGTGACTAAATATTTCCCAAGAGACTTTTTTATAATGCCAGCGAATAACCTCAGTAGAGAAACATTAAAACATTGTTATTACTGCCCATTTGGAAAGAAAAGATAGTTCTTTTAATGAGATTTCCTCCCAATATCAGAAACTGAAGTGGGAGGATGTTTTATCCAATTGTGTCATTAGCACTGATCATTGTTCCTAAGCAGATGTATCTCCACAGGCTGTGCTGCCTAGGGACAGCTGAAATCTGCTGCTACCTAAGAGAGCCACAGGATCAAACATCACACGCACACTCACATCCTAGAACTCATTCATGGCCACAAGCTGTTCTTTGTAAATACTAATACTAATACTAATACTAATACTAATACTAATACTAATACTAATACTAATAATATGAAACAAAAGACAGGGGCAACACTCATTTTGAATGAGCATGAAACATCTTCTCACCAGGCTCAGAGGCCTGTTTCATCACAGGGAAGAGACAGATTCACATCATGTACTACCACTGAGTCCCTCCCACACCCAGTTCTTACTTTAATTTACATCTTCACATTGATTTTTTTCCTTACTGTTAATCTGAAATTAGCTACAATTCTTCCTTTCTGCTTGTCAACTTCCTTTTGGAGCTGCAAAATGCTCAAGAACACATTTCTGAATGGCATGCACATTATTGTTTGATTAGGAAATAAATCTCTTATCATTTGGCAAAGAAATCGCATGATGACTTAAACACTCAGAAAATGAAGTGAAAATCCTTCTGTGTTTCTTCCCATTTAGCCTTGTTTTCCTTTCCCACCTCATTTTATATGTGTTCATATTTTAGTTTATAAATACATGATTGCATCCTAGAACAGACAGTCTGAGAACACAAGGTTTTAGAACAGTGATTCCCACCCCCACATCCCTCAAAACTCAGGACAATCAAGACCCAGTGTACCAGCAAAACAAAAGTCTCAGTCAGTCTTAATGAATCAGACCTGGAGGTGCACTTCCCCTTTCATTCTCTCTCTCTCTCTCTCTCTCTCTCTCTCTCTCTCTCTCTCTCTCTCT